>APFE030637346.1:0-14097 GCA_000404065.3 Pinus taeda
ATTCAATTCTTTGGCTATCTTATAATGAATAAAATTATGGGTACTTCCTGAATCAATCAACACTATTACCTTTTTCTTTTTGATATGCCCTTCTATCTTGATAGTTTGAGGAGTGGTAATTCCAGCCAATGCATTACAAGATATAGTCAGATTCATTTTTTCTTTCTCTAGGATTTGTTCTTGGTGTATATCCTCTTCTTTTGACGTTTCTTGTTCCTTTTCTTCCTCCTCTTCACAATATAAGTAAAATAATTTCTTCTCGACACACTTATAACCTTTAGTGTATTTGCTATCACAACTGTAAGAAAGCCCTTTTGCTTTTTTTTCTTCCAATTGTTGTGGTGTCAACCTTGTAGGTTGTGGATGGCTAGGGGCAGCAACACTTCCATCTTTATGATTGTGAGTGGTAGGATTCCTTGTTGCCATAATTTTGCTTTCCATTTTTCTTGCCAACCTAAATGCCTTCTCCAATGAATCTGGTTCCTAAAGGCAAGCCTCATGTTGGATGTTATCTTTTAAAGTCCCTATGAACATATCAATCCTATGCTCCTCTGGAATATCTTTTACCCTTATATTCAAGTTTTGGAGGTCCTCAATGTGCTCCATCATTGAACCCTTTTGTTTGAGATTTATCAATTGGCTAAAAAAAGTGTTGCTTTTTGTATCCTCATAATGCTATCATTTCATCTGTAAAAATAGCCCAAGTGACAATTTGTTTACGAGAGCAAAGCCATCGATACCATACAAATTGGTTAATTCCAAATATAAAGTTGCAATGTGTACCTTTTGTGTGTTTTGCACATTATGGAGATCAAAAAATTGCTCTATCTGTAGTATCCATGTTCTGGGATCCTTGCCATCAAACTTCCTCATATCGATCTTTGGGACATGGTGGTTCCTCAATCCAACGTTAGAGTTTATGAAATCATGATTAACATTTATTTTGTTCTCATCATGAGTTTCCTTTACTACCCTTTCGCCATTAGTAAGCATTTCTTGTAGAAACTTTGTCAAATCTGTCTTCAGATCTTCCATGCCTGTCTTCAAATTTGTCTTCAAATCTGTCTTCAAATCATCCATCTTAGCTTCCACGCCATTCATCTTAGTTTCTATGTCTTTCTTTAAACCATCTATCTTAGCTTCCACGCCTTTCTTTAAACCATCCATCTTAGCTTCTATTACTTTTTGTGCGAGTGATATTTGTTGTACTTGGTCTTGTAATTTTGATAAATCATGTTGCATTTCTTCCTCTTCTTCATGATTCATGCTAGAGTTTTCAGGTTGCTTACTAGGTGTTTCCATTTTCTTTCTTCGAGGCATTAATTACTAATAATAATAGTTCACTATTCCCTTTGAATTCCTTCAAACTAATTTTCAAACCAAGCTTTTGCAAAAATTGAAAAAAAAACTACACACCTTTTTTTTCACGTTGTAGGAGCCTGATATTGAATTTGATGTATTTATGTAATTTTAGCTCTTCTTGTTCTGAAATCACGACTAGTCGTAGCCATCTTTTGTCCTCTTTCCAATGCCACCAGTCTGATCGAAATTGGATTTTCTAAGAAAGATTTATGCACAATCTCCCAAGATGACCTGATTATATACCTTTTCAGAAGATCGAACTTGTATGAAGTGTAACGTGTCACTGTTTTGACATTTGGATCTGAAAAATATATACAAGAACTATAGTCTGTCGTCTTTCTGTAACTTCTTACGAAATTTCAATCTGATGCTCAGAGAGACAGTTATGATGATTTTCCCACAGTGGCCTGTTTGGAATGTAATTCGGGGGTTTGCAAAAACCCTAAATTCATCAGACTATATCTCTGGAAATATAGTGAGAAAGGATCTGAAATTCAGAGCCGAGGTTCAAACCAATTTCTTCTCAAATGGATTTTTTTTTAGCTTCTAAAACTTCGTAGTGAAAGAGTTATAGCGAAAATCCCACGATGGCCTGTTTTATCTTAATTTCTGGAGTTTGCAAAAACCCTAAATTCCTTAGATCATATTTTCAAAAATATAGTGAGACAAGCTCTGAAATTAGGACCTGAGGTTCAGCGTGATTTCGTCTCAAATGGGTTTTTTTTCGCTTCTGAAACATCGTAGAAAAAGGTTATAGCGAAAATGCCACGGTGACCTATTTGGATCAGTGAAACCCTAGAATCCAAAGCTCTAATACCAAACACTAGGAAACCAACTCACAAAAAGATAAAAAGATAGATCAATGCCTTAGAATTCAGCTTCTTCGATGGGGCAACCTCCTTTAAATGAATAATTCTTGGATGATTCAAATGACAAAACCTCCTTTCTATATATAGGAGTCTAAGGGGACACAATATAACCAAGCCGACCTAACAATAATAATATGAAGGCACAAAAATAACAATAGTGGGATTCTATGGGGCACAATAATAACAATATGGAGACAATAGGGGCAAACAATAACAATAAGGGATACAATGACAATAAGATTGGGGGAATCACTAATATTATACGGACCTACCAAATCTTAAATCAGAGATGGCCTTTTGAAATGTTTAAATGTGAAGACAAAAAATATACACAAACATATTGTGAATTAATATATCTACATTAAATGCACACCCTCTTATGTTCCCCTGGTGGGCCACTCATGGCTTTTACAACATGTCCAACTTTATTACCTAAATTTATAGTGTTTTAAGCATTATTATCTAACTACAACACTTTTTGGAGATGAGGGCAATGACATCCCTATTAGTAAATGGGATAACTATGAAATGATATGTCATAGATGAATGCACCAATCATGAGGGTGTTGGACTAGTTTAAGTAATCTTATTGATCATAACATTTAAAAAAAGTTTGTTTTCAAAGAAAGCTTGTTTAAATTGAAAATTACTAAATGCACAACCACAATTAAGGATTTGGAGGATATTCCAACTTATGAATTACAACCTTTAAGGATTATGAAAAGGGATAATATTGAAATTGGTTGTTTCAACTAGCACTAAAGGAGATATATCGAAACGAGTTTCAAAAGGTCCACCCAAAAGGCACATGTACCTTTGTGCTTTCCTCAACCTTTGACTCGTTTAAGCTACAAAATAAGAAGTGGTATACAAAGTAAGCAATCCAAAAATATACCCCTTCTTAGAATAAACTAAATATATTTTGGAGATTACATCAGCTTCCCTCGACTTTTGATGGCTAATGTTGGCTTCTTCTTTTTCTCCAAGCAGAGTATATCGTTATTTATGTTTGTTTATACTTATAAATGGAATATAAGGTGGTCATTGCTATAATTAATGTTCTTACTATAATTTAAGATATCTTGTTTACAATTGAAGAGGATGAATTCTAGTTATCTAAAAGAATCAGTGACAAGAATAATAGTTTCTATATGCTCAAATATGTTATGATATGTATTGTTAGTTGGATAATGAAATTATATTTTCATCAATTATTTCAAAATATTTTTTTATAATATAATTATTCTTTAAGTATGGTAGGTTAAAATGTGTATTTCTTTGTTTAAAGTATTTTAGGATAAAGTGTTACATATATTCTTCAAATTAAAATACTAGACTTGTTGTAGTTTAGAATTAATTAATAATTTTGGAATATAAACTAATTTAAGAAATAAAGAAAAAAGTCTTTATACGTTTAATGTTATGTTTTTTAATGTAAGTTTTAAACTTATAAAGTAAAAACAATACATATAGATTTTAAAGTAAAATAGAAAGAGAAATTAATGGTATATGTAAATTATAAAGAGATTTACTCTTGAAACCCTTAAGCAAGGAAATCAAAAACATTAGAGGCACATCTTTTTCTTCTTTTTATTTTTATGTTAATTTCACCATTTTAATACAATTCATAAGCATTATATGGCATCTTAAACTCTAATAGGTTTACCCATATTAGATTACAACCCTAAATCCTTTATCAGGAATAAGGTTACAATGCAAATATATCCATGGTGTGGAGATAGCCATGGAAAAATATAACCATGCATCATGCAAACACATGCAGTACATTTTCAATGCCACTTGTTTTCGTTACAAACAGGGGGCCTCGGATTTATAAGATCAATAGTTCAAGGTACCAATTCCCTTTGCTTGTCCGCACTAAGAGGAATTCTCATGGGTGGTTTCCATGTATATAGATTCTATAGTTGAGGGTGAAACCACAATATTTCTCTTGTTAACATGTAACCACATGTAGATCTTCTTTAATCCAAATATAGATGTAACAACCCCTTGTTGATTTTCCATGTAAATAAAATATGACCAAGGTCATGGGACACGTATTCCAAGCTGAATGAAGGGCAAACATCATAGCGGGCATCGCTTGTGGTTTAATAGTGGATATGGAAATTGAAAAATGCATTGGAAAAGGAAAAGAGGCAATAATTGGCATTTAATTATGAGAATAAAGGAAAATAGGAGAAAAGGAAGGTGAAGAGACACAAATTTGCATGAAAGGGAAATTAGAGGAAACATTAAGGAAAATGAAGAAAAAGGAGGCATTGATGATAAAAAGGCATTAGAGAATTAGCTGCTAGTTTTTTTATAGCTTTGAGTTGAGCTCTTGCTCATTCTCTCATACTCTTGCACACTTAGAGAAATCTTGGAGCATGCTTGGAGCACTCTAACATTCACTTGGATTGGAGAAAGAAATCAAAGGAAAACAAGGGAGCACAAGGGAAAAGTTTGATTAGTAGCTACAACATAGATACTTTGTAGATAACAGGTTGCATGTGTGATTTCCTTCCCCATTTTTGGATGCATGGTATATGCATGTGGTTCTTTGGTTATGTGTTGTCATTGGCATGGAGATTTTCCTGAATTGACAGAGATTTCAACCTTTCTTTGTCATTTCTTGGATATTCATGGTGTTGTGGGTTTCCCACTTATTTTTCTGACTGGTTCTTAGGATCCCTATGGTTGTGGGTTGGAACAAACGTTCTAGAGCCCTGAAACAACTTGGGATGAGTTACTAGTTCCTGGAGCCTATAGGTTAGAAAAATCACTATGGAATCTTATGTAATGCCCTCCTCCCACATCTACCCAAGTAATTGTCCAACCGAGGTAAACATGTGACGAGAAGTTACTATGATATGATTCGACCTCCTAAGTGACCTTAAGGAAGTGGAAATAACGGAAACAGACCATAAGAGACCTTTTTCACTTGCTATAGGACTCATATAATGCATTCCAGTCATTCCCTTGACTAGCCCCCGGAATCCCACTGATTTTTAGACCATTAAACCCTCACAAGCTCCCTTGATATGGGTAAGGGTGCATGTGGGAGGCTCTAGACGCTTGCACAACATGGGTATGAATGCATCTGGGGACTTTTCTCCTCAGACCTATGCCTGCGAATCCTGTATTTGTGCCACTTTTCAGGCCCATAATCCATTTCATGGCCCAAAAACCCATGTATCTTTCAAGATTCATAAATTATGTTATGACAAGACTTACAAATCAAAAACTGACTTCGGGGCTAGGCTTGACCATCCCTAACCAGGACTGGAATTTTTTCAAACACTTGTCGTCAATGCAATATATAGGACATGAATACAAGACATAACATAAATGATTGATAACTCATATGAGACTTGACAAGAAGGATCACCACCCTCTTCCTTTAATTGTTTTGACATTAACTAGGTCTTGCATCCATTATCCATTTAGTTACAAGTAAATACATGAAATAACCATGACAATAACTAGTCATATAACCATGCTTATAACCATCATTAAACCATGTAAATAACAATGAGATAATGGTTATTAATGCCACATAATAACAAGTACAAAAGCAAGAGAACTTAGCTTTTAATAAGCATATGCAAAGCCGGCCTAATTTAGGACTTCCACGTACCACCCAACCATAGACATGGTTGAACTAAATATTTCCATTAGCGAATCGCCCTTGTGGTGTCATATTCCAAGAATGAATGTAGGATCTCATGGATAAACCAATCCAAAAACAACCAATGGAATCCAGAGGTTAAACCACCTCTACCCTCGCTAAATGTGATCTCACCAAAACCGACACCGATATCACATAAACAAACCGAGCTAGGAATGCCTCCGGAATCCATCACTATCCTTAAGGAAATTTTTGTCTCCTTGTCTCTTAGGCTTTACCGCAATCCACACCAGATCACTAGACCCTAAACTGAGACTCCACCCTTAGACTTTGTCGTGTATCCCACCAAAATTGGTCAAGGGATTCCTAGGCCTTTTGGAATTTTCTTGAGACCACCTTTGCCCTGGATTTTGAAACCATTCGGCAATTCCAAAGCTCAAAACCGAGAAAACAATGTGAAAATTCCAAATCCTACTACAACAATAAATCATATTTCTTCTAGTTGTTAATTTACTGAACCAAATTATTTGAAGTTGTCTATGGAAAATATTGAAATATATACATTGTAATCTTCACAAATTAATTATTGTGTAAAATAAATGTAAGGAAAATACTAGCACACTAATAACACATTAACACAGTTATTTTTGGACAATTGTCCCTAGAAAAAATCAATGTGGGAAAACTGGTGCAACAGATGAGGGTTTCTTTTATTATTCTTCAGCAAAATCTCATGTACAATCTATGGATAGCAAAATAGAAGAAGAATCAGTGAGAGAAATTTTACAAACAAATTTCTCCACTCCATAGTGAATTTTTGGCACCTTAGAGGAATTGTTACCCTCACACTAGCCACATTGCATCACCCTCTGCATAGTGATTGTGTTGTCCTTGTGTTACTGCCTCTACTCTAGTGATCTGCGTCCCTCTTTTGCGTTGCCTCTTCCTACCGTTTCCTGCACTCTCGACTATTGTTGATACCTTCTCTCTCAACTGCAACTCACCCTCTGATTCGATTTCCTCTTGTTGAACTTCAACCAATAAGAAAATCGATCTACTTGGGCAACTGAGTATCTGCCTTGTGTGTTTTCCAAATGCCCATCGAATTCAGTCTTTTAATAATCTCGTTGAATAATCAACGACCCAGATTAAATTCTAATCAATGGCTCAGATCATATTGACTCAATCTCAATCTTTTTCTAGAAGATTCACACCCATTTTTGTTAATACCCTTTAATTATTTTAATTTCCTAAGTTTAGACTTAGGCATCCATTAAAAATAATTAATTATTTTAATAAAATTGTCTCCGGGTGGAATTTCCCAAAACGATTTCTGAGTATTCTTGAATACATGCATCCTAGCCTCCCTGCAAATTTTGAGGCTTAGAGCACATCTGATGTTCTCATAAATCAAAACTCCCTCATAGTAAGGAATGTTCTCTAGTAATGCAACCTGTTGAAGCATCAGCATAACTCTGTATCATCTCCCTCTGTGCTATTGATGTCTGACATCACTGTCCATCAACTACTACGCAAACGATGCATTTGTGTTGACATTGTCTCTGCATACCACTACTAACTACTGCAACTCCCTCTCCTCTACTATTGCTGCAACCGAGAAACCATTTGTTTATGCTATGGAAACGAGTTCTCTACCATACCCATATGCTCCCTAAAATAGATGAACTTAGCTCTTCCTAGAGCCTTTGTAAGTACGCATGCTACATGATCTCCTGCGAGGACATACTGTAGTTGTACTGCCCCACGCTGAACATAGTCTCCAATAAAGTGACATGTGATAGCAATGTGTTTCAACTGATCATGAAATATTGGATTCTCAGAGAGTTTGATACAACACTGATTATCACAGTAAACAATGTTCTCTTCCATCCTCTTCCTAAATAAACTCACAAGCAGTTTTCTAAGCCATATAGCTTCACAGGTAGCTGTGTTACCCGCCATATATTATGCTTCTATTGTGCTCATAGTTATCATCTTTTTCTTCCTACTACACCAAGAGATAATTCCTGATCCAACACTAAAGCAATACCTGCCCAATCTGCATCTGTGAATCCGCTCAATCTAATGTCATCTCCTCGGGTGTATTTCAACCCATATCCGACTGTTCCATGCACATATCTAAGAACATTGTGCCTAGTTGTTGCCCAATGTACCCTTTCCGTTTCCACCATGAACTGACTAAGGGTGTTGAGAGGGAAAGAAATGTCTAGCCTAGTGTTGACCAGATACATGAGTGACCCAATGAGCTGTCTATACAAGGCGGCTTCCACTTCCTTATCTCCTTATGCATCTATTTTCTTCGAGTTGGTGATCATATCCGTAGCCATGGGCCGATAATCCTGCATTTTGAATCTCTTGAGAATATTTGTAGCATATCTTCCTTGCCCAAGGAAGATCTCCCCATTCTTCTGCCAAACTTCCAACCCTAGAAAATAATGCATCAACCCTATATCCTTCATGTCAAATTATAATTCAAGATTCTTCTTTTAGTCCTTTATGAGCTTGTTATCACTCCATAGTTTTCTCCAGGCTGAAAGGAGAAAACTCAGAGGTAACCACTAATCTAAAATGGAGAAGATTAGTAATATTGTGCTAATTCCCTATTCAAGAATAAAATCCAAGATGCTTATCATTTGCTTATCAAGTGATTAAGGATTCAATATTTTTTCTTAATTAATTGATTCCCATGAGAGTTTCTTATGTAAATGTTAGAAACAAATTAACATAAAAAATATTTTGAACAACAACAAAATAACAGTAAAGAACATCAAAATACAACACACAACAAGCACATGATAAAGGATTTCACCCCTCCTGGGCTACATCTCCTTGGTCTAGCTTATAATGGCGTAGGCCTCTCTATTATACTCAAATTACAACAAAAATGTGTTTACAATGCTTAGATGCCTCTGAAACCTGTCTCCATGAGTTTAGAATACTAAAAAATGGCCACCTAGCCTATTTTTTCATCTAATTTGGATAATAACTAAAGAATTTATGACTTCTCCTAGTTCTCCCACTATTTGTTCCACAAATTGCTCCAAAATTGACATAATCCCACAAATTCGCTCTAAAATTCGCTCACTGAGTGAGAATTTGGCCGCGCTACGAGTCATAACCTGTCGTCCATATCGCAAATCACAATTGGTGGAGTCACACAGTCTTATGTACTGTGAGCTAGGTGGGAGATTTGCAATTGTGATATGGCAGACTCGCCGAAAGTATTAAACTTAAAATATAAATTATTGCATCCGAGAACCCAATCAAAAATCGCAATCGACACTTTCCATCAATGAATACCAAAACCCATACCACTTCGGACCCACTAGGATTATCAAACCTAGTCCATAAAATTTTGTGTATGGGGAGCTTTCGCAATCGGCAGAGTACCGGGGGTAGCATAAATATCAGCAAGGTTTTCGTGCGATATGTGATTGTGATTATCGCAAATCGCAACCCAACTTGTCGAGGGCCGATTCTTAACCTGTGTCCTCTATCTTTCCCTGATATGCGACATGCAGGACCCAGTGGAAACTACCACTTGGTGCTTCCCGATTGCTGGGATCTTTGCCATGACATCCAATCTTGCCACGTGTCCAACTCAAACCCGAACTTTAACTTGCTCTAACTTCTGCATATGAACTCGGATTTGAGTGGCGTTCACACTGTTGGATTCAGAATGACAAGCTCTTTGATTTGAAGCTGAGTTTGAAAAAATTATGACACTTTGATTTTTTTAGCATAAACTTGAGCACTTGATCAATCCTCCCCACTTGAAGCCTTTTGGACCCCAAAAGATTATATTCAGTTATTGAATAGATGACGGTACTGTTCCCTCACCTTCCCCTCTTCAATCCATTTGGCCTTTGATGGATTTGTACCTTTGAGACCCACTCGAAGATAATCAAAACTTCCCCTCTTTGATGACCTCGTTCTTTTGTCAAGTATGGTGTCTTGCTGAAGCTCATCAAGAAATTCTGGAGAAAATCTCCAATTGATGGAATTTGTATACTTTCTCCTTGATCTTCAATCAAAGGAGGCTCATATAATCTCAAATTTTCAACATTAAAAACGGAATAAATTTTCATATATGAAGGCAAATCTAGCTTAAAAGCATTATTACCAATTCTTTCCAGAATTTTAAATGGACCATAATGGATTGGTTTCATCTTTTTACCTTCAACTTGAAGCCTTTCCTTACTAATCTAAAGCAAAAATTCATCACCTACTTGAAACTGATGATCCAGATGATGCTTATCATGTCTTTCCTTATACTTGCCTTAACTCTTTTCTAGTTCTTGAACTGTTTGGTGAATCAACTGAATTTTCTCAATGAATTTCTTTGCTCTGTCTATTTCACTATGTCCATCTATAGCTACATCTTTCTCAAAGATGAAATCCAAAGGTGATTTAGGCAAATAACCAAGACATGCCTCAAAGGGAAAAGTTAGAGTAGAATAGTGTTTTTCTCGGTTGTAAGCATGCTAAATATAATGCAATTGTTCATCCCAAAACTTAGGATGTTTGCTGAAATATCCTCTTAGCAAATGAATAATTGTCACGTTAATTACTTTAGTTTGACCATCTGTTTGTGGATGGAAGGCTATACTTTTCTTCAACTGGGTGTCCATTAAATTCCATAAACTTTACCAAAAATTTCCAACAAATCGGGAATCAGGATCACTTACAATAGAAGTAGGTAATCCAAAATGAACCCATACATTTTGAAAGAAAAGTTGAGTTGTTTGTTCAACTATAATTTGTTTTACACGACATTAATATGTGCATCTTGGTGAACCTATCCACAACTACGTACAAATAATCATGATCTTTTCTTGATAAAGGAAGACCTCCTACAAAATCCATAGAAACACTTTTCCATGGACGTGAAGGCACTAGAAGTGGTGTGTACAATCCTAGTTTCCTATTACTAGGCTTACTATCTGCATGCAATGAACAACCATTGATAAAACATGACACACTTTCAAGCATACCATGCCATTAAAATTACCTATGAATATTTTTCATTGTTCTACTTACACCAAAATGTCCAACAATAAGAGAAGTATGTGCTTCCCTAGTGACATTTACTCTCTCTCCCTGTGGAACACAAAGTTTTCCCAAATGATACAACAGATTATCATGTACATGGTAGTCTAATTCCTCAACTTGGTGGCCTTGACTCAAGTTTGAATATACCTCTTGAAAATTAGCATCATGTGCGTATTTTTCAACATAACTTTTAGGAAAAACAAAGTTATTCTTGAGTAAAATGGCTACATTAACAACTGTTCTAGAAAGAATATCAACAACTCTGTTATAAACACATTTCTTATACCTGATTACCAAGTGGAATTTTTGTAAAAATCCCATTCAACGAAAGTGCCTTGATTGTTGCAATTTTGTTTGAGATTGTGGATATTGTAAAGGTTGATGGTCGGTGTGAATAATGGTTTCTTTACCCACCAAGTAATGCTTCCATTTCTTCACACTTTGCACCAATGCGTAAAGCTCTTTATCTTATGTAGGATAGTTAATAACAACACCGTTAAAAATCTCAGAATGAAATGAAATGGGCTTACCATGCTGTAAAATAACTGCACCCATGGTGTAGTCACTTTCATCTATTTGTATTTCAAATGGTTGTTTCAAATTTGGAAATCCTAAAACTAGGGCTGAAATGATCTTTTGTTTTAAAGCATCAAATGCTTTTTTTTATTTGCCTTCCCACTAGAATACAACCTTCACGATAGTAAAAGCATGTAATGGAGCTACCATGGAAGAGAAATTGGCAACGAACTTCCGCTAGTACTGTGTTGCTCCCAGAAAACTCCTTACTTTTGTGATTGATTTGGTTATTGGCCAATTCATAATGAACGAAACTTTAGAGGGGTCAGTCTTCAGCTCACCTCCTCCAATTATGTGTCTTAAATACACTAAGGAAGTTTCTTGAATTCACATTTAAACATCTTCGTAAATAATTGTTCTTTTCTCAAAGACATCCAACACTTTCCTCACATGCTTGACATGCTCTTCTCGTGATTTGTTGAATATCAAAATATCATATAAATAGACAATTACAAACTCATCAAGAAAGGATCTTAAGACATGATTCATAACTCTCATGAATGTAGCTGGAGCATTGCAAAGACCGAAAGGCATAACCAACCACTCAAACAATCCATGTTTGGTTTTAAAAGAAGTCTTCCAAATATCCTCCTCAACTATTCTAACTCGATGATATCCACTTCTCAAGTCTAATTTAGTGAAATATTTTTCATTCTTCAACTGATCTAGTAAGTCATCCATTCTGGGCAGTGGGTATTGATTATTTATGGTAATTTTATTCAAAGCTCAATAATATACAGACATGTGCAATGTTCCATCTTTCTTGGGTACCAAAACAATTGGTGAACCACATGGCAAAGTAGAGGGACAAATTACACCTTTATCTAACAATTCTTGGTCTGGTTTCTTAATTTCTAAACTTTCAAGAATTGACATTCGATACATACCGATGTTTGGGAGTGGACAATCTTGCTGTCACTGAATTTAATGTTGAATTCCCCTTTTTGGTGGCAATCCTTTTGGTTCTTGAAACATATCTCCATATTGATTGACCACATCAACCAATTTAGCTTTCAACTTCACGTCACAGCCTGCAAAGGATTCATGCTCCGTGTCATTCTTTTGCTTGATCATAAGGAGCACGAGACTCTTGTTGGAATTGACCAGTCGTTGCATTTTCCTTGTGCTTGCCAAAGACAGATTAAGATTCCTACGATGGACTCTCACAATATACTCCACTCCGTCTTTGAACAAATGATATTTGTTCTCAAATCTATGTAAAATGACTTTATTGTCATACAAATACAGGCTTCCCATCACAATTCCAGAAATATCCAGAGGCACTACATCTAATTCGACTTCATCAATGAACTTGGTAGTAATAGCAAACCTAAAAACGCATTTCCTTGTGACTTGAAGATTTGCATCCTTAGTTATCCAACCCAATAGATACAGTTTATGATGAGGCACGATTTCCATATTCAATTTCTTGACCAAGTCTGTAGAAATTAAATTTGCTTGACATCCATTGTCGAATAGCGTATCAATCTTGGTGTGTTTGGAAATAACTCGGATATGGAACAACTCAATTTTGTTTTCCTCATTTAAAGCATTATTAGAGTTATTTGTTGTGCTGGTACTTGCCACAACTACCTCTTTGCTTGTTTTTCCTTTAGTGATTGTGGTTACAATATTTGCTTCATCACTTGAGCCAGAACCCAAGTCTTGTTGTACAACAATGTTTGTATTCTGTTTCCCTTTATTGTTAGATTTATTTGTTCATAATTTTGGATGAGGCTTCCAGCAATGCACTTTATCATGGCCCTCTTTGGAAAAATTATTGCACATGGGTTTCTCCCCTTCTTTCTTAACAAAAGAATTTTTCTTCTGCTTTCCTTTGAAAGTCTTTCCTTTTGCACCACTTTGGAATGACTTCTTCTTACCTTCTTCTTATAAAAGATTTCCTCTTGCCTCGAGGTGTGTAGCTTGAACACATACCTCATCAAGATTCGTAGGATTAAACATAAGAATGGTATGTTGAAGATAGCTATGCAAACCTCCTATATATTTCAGCAAAGCATCTTGTGACTATAAGTCTACTCCTAGCATAAGAGCTCTTCTCCTAAACCCTTGAGTATACTCTTGCACATTTTGACCTTTTAACTATTTGAAATTTTGCCAATTCATGATAGCTTTTTGCATATGAGCTAAAGGGTAGAATTGTCTTTTTATAGCAGCAATGAGATCATACCAAGTAATATAGATCTTACCATGTTTTTTGATCTCATCTTGCATCCTTGATTCCTACGATACAAGTGTTGCACTCTCCATTCTCAAGGAATCCAACTAGATTTTTGTTGGGTCCCTATAATACTAGTGATTACCCCATTACTATTGTAGTTATACCCCTTATTAATATTGTTGTGCCCCTATTGCCCCCATATTGTTATTACTATGCCCCATAGAATCCCTCTATTGTTATTTTTGTGGCTTTAAATTATTATTGTTAGGTCGGCTGGTTTATATTGTGACTCCTTAGACTCCTATATATAGAAAGGAGGTTTTGTCATTTGATTCATCCAAGAATTGTTCATTTATGTAATGTAAAGGAGGTTGCCCCCTCGAAGAGGCTGAATTCTAAGGCGTTGA
>APFE030637346.1:14107-164945 GCA_000404065.3 Pinus taeda
ATTAATGGTACCAAAATTGCCCCAATTTTATAATGGTACCAACTCTTGATATCAAGATGATAAATCTTTCAAGAGAAAAATCTAGTAGCAAAATTATGCTTCCAGAAAGGAATTTAGAACCTATTAACTCTGTTCCAAAGTTTAAAGATGGTTCTATGTAAGGAGATTTACAATTTCTACATTATAGATCTCCAACAGAAGCAGAGCCTTCTGAGCCAGTGAAAATGCTAAATTACAACAATTATCAGTCAGTATGTTTGTCCCAAAATATTGATTATTTAGGTAAAGATGTGATTGAAGTCAAAGAACATGTAAGACGCATACATATGACACATGATATGATCTATGCTCACTAAGATAACCAGGAAGAACAACTGAAAGAAATATTGTGTCAACTAGAAGCTATAAATAGAATTGTTTCTACTTTTAAAGATGCTCTCTCCAGGCCAAGATCTCCCCTGGAATATGAAGAAATAGAAGCAGAAGGTCCTAAATTTTCTTATTTTAAGGCATCCCAATCATCCTCTACACTAACTCTAAAAGTTATCTCTGATGACTTTATAGATATGAGTCAGCTAGAAAAAGGGATTAGCCTAGCAAAAAACAAGCTGTGTCTACTCAAAGATAAAGTAAATCAGCTCAGAACTTTTGAAATTAAGATGTATAGAAGAGAAAGTGTGGATGAATCCTCTAAGAATAAAAGAGATAACCCCTTTAGTTTCTCTTACAAGGAAGCAAGAACCACAGGAGATGATGTTGGCTCCCAACCTCAATCAAGTCCATTCTATAGATGGGCTCAGCACATATCAACAATAGAAACTCATGATGATTCAGTCACTACACCAAGCCAGCTTGGTTCTACATTTTTCATAAATTTTGACTGTTTAGATAGAGAGCAAGCCTTGATTCTTCTACAATAGATTAATACTTGGGCTAGCGAGAGAAAAGCAGACCTAAAGACTACATGGAAAGAAGTAATTATACAGATAACTTGGGCTTTGACAGGCAATGAAAAATTATGGTGGGAAGTTTGAAATAGGTTAGACCAGTCAAGAATTTTAGAAGATGAAGACCCACTTAGAGCCATACTTATGGCACTAGCCCACGAATTTATAGGAATACTTCCAATAGAGAATGAACATTATGAACAAATGTTCATGAGCCAACATCTTTGTAGTATTGACCTACTCAGTGAATATTATTGCACAATGCAAAAGATCTATTACAAGATTCTTGACCATGAAAATATTGCATATCTACGCATTATATAGCATCTATGCCAGGAAGGATTCCAGAGCTTGTCCACCAAAGAATCACATCACAAAGTATCTCTATAGATACATTGTCATTAGCTTCATTACATCAACATATTCTCTAGATCTTAAGAAATGAATGTGAAATTTACAAGACTAAGAAGAATGTGAAAAAACAGCTCAGCTTTAGCCCAGACTTTTGTAATACCTTTGAAGAAACTTACTTTGGTTATTTAAAAAATTCTAGTATGAAAAAGGCTAAGAGATCTGATAAAACCCGTAGCCAAAATTGTAAGTGCCCAAAATCATACCAAAAATATGATAAATGGTCTAATAGACGAAATTGACAAAACAAAATGCCTAAGTTCCAAAAGAAAAGGTATTTTTTCAGAAAAAGGAAATTGCCAGCTAGGAAATCCAAATGTTTTATATGTGGGAAAGATGGACATTGGGAAAACAGATGTCCAGAAAAGGGAAAAAAAAATTCATTCAAAGGTAATGGAAATATTTAATTATGTTCACAATCCTGCAGACAGGGATGTTGTTTCAAATTTAGACTCAGAATATGAACATTTCTCCGTACACAGTGAGTTAGATGATGATATTGAAAATTCTTTCAATAAGATATCTCTATCAGATAGTGAAAATAGTAGTTGTACACATTTATCAAATTGTTTTATGTTTTCATCATATATTGTTCAACAACAAATAGCCAACCTCCAAAGGCAAAAGGAATCTCTCCATCCAGGATATCTCCTTCCAAGAGAAAAAATTCATGAAAAGATAGATGCTCTAGAAAAATCAATAACCCAAGATGAAAGCTTTTTTGATATACATTTCCAATCAGAATACAAATATACTAGTTGTCAAGACTCTATACTAGAAGAGATAAAGAGAATTGAACAAAGTTTGCACAAAGACAAACAACTCCTGGTAAATCTAGCCACCCAAATATAGTTTAAAGTCCAACAATTGGAGGATTTGAATTCAAAATTAGTAACAGAAGCTTTCTCCACTACAAAGACTCCATTTGAAACCCAAGGAGGATGAAATAAAGAAATTAGTGGTATAGGAGACAGAATTATAATACCAATAACCATTAAGATGCCAGGTTACAAAGCCTATACACTAGATGCCCAAATAGATACTGGTGATATGAGTAGTTGTTACAAGTATAAAGCCATAGCATCTTATTACTGGCAACCTACTACAGTCCATTTCAAAGCAGTAAAAAAGCAAGTAATGAAGATCTCTCATGTAGCCCCAAACTTCCCAATTGGTTTTTCCTCTCAGGAAGTCTATGTTACATTGTATAGTTATGACATAGGATCTAACATGTTGCTTGGTCAAGATTTTGTAAAAGTATAGATGTTGATGACTGTTGAGAGGAACCAGATTACTTTTAGCACACAGAAAGAAAAGGTATTAGTTCCTATGAAAAATACTTATAAATTCAGGGTTCCTCTTGATGATATAGATATAGTCTTTGAGACTATAGAAGAGCTTACAAAAATCAAGAAAATTGTGAAGCATGCTAATCTTCATGGGAAAGATGCATTGAAGGATATAACATAAAAACTAAAAAATGATTTTACTTCTAACTATCCTGATTATTTTGGGTCTAAGGAAAAATATTTTGTTTCTCTTCCATACAAACATCAACAGGAACAAAGACCTCAAAAATCCTCTGCCAACCATATGAGCCCTACAGAGCAAAAATTATGTCAAGAAGAAATCAAGCAGCTGCTGGCTAGAAAATGAATAGAACCTTGCAAAAGTGCATGGGCTTGTCTGGCTTTTTATGTAAATAAACATTTTGAACAAAGAAGAGGGAAAGGAGGCTTGTCATCAACTATAAGGATTTGAATGAAGCATTAGAACCAATCAAGTGTCCTCTTCCCATTAAGGATACAGTGTTTTCAAAAATTTCGGGAGCAAATGTTTTTAGCAAATTTGATTTAAAAAGTGGTTTACGGAAAATCGGCATTAACCCTGAAGATAGGTACAAAACAACTGTTGTAGTACCTGGTGGACAATACCAGTGGATGGTTATACCATTTGGTCTAAAAAATGCACCATCTGAGTTTCAGAAGCGAATGGAGGATATATTTAAATCATATGATTTTATTATTGTATATATTGATGATTTATTAGATTATAGAAAAGATATTCAGCAGCATAAGAAGCATCTGGAAATTTTCTATGAAGTGGTTTTTCAACATGGCTTAGTACTCTCAGCTTCTAATGAAAAATTTGTGATAGCACAAACTAAGATTGGATATCTTGGAATGATCATATCTTTAGGAAAAGTTCAGCTACAACCCCATGTTTTACAGTCATTGCTCAATTTTCCAGACATATTACCTGATGTCAAGACAGTACAAAGATCCCTAGGATGCCTAAACTACATCAGGTAGTTCTAGCCAGAACAAGCTAAAGATACAAAGGTCCTCTAGCAAAGATTGAAGAAAAACTCAGCTTGGGTGCCACAAATGACAGAAGTTGTATGGAATATTAAGGAAAGTATTAAAGACCTTCCATCTTTATCATTACCACAACAAGACCTGCCTTTTATCCTAGAAACTGATGCATTTGAGCATACTTGGGCCACTATTCTCCTACAGAAACATTCTAAAAAAGAAGAAGTTTGTGCTTATGCTTCAGGTACTTTTCTAGAGGCTGAGAGGAAGTATCCTTCATCGCACAAATAAATATTGGCTGTGAAAGATGGAATCAAAAGATTTAGGTTTTTCCTAAAAGGTGTTTCTTTCATTGTAAAGGCTGGCCTTAAATATATGAAAGGAATGTTGCAAAACAGAAAACAACTAGAGAAGGCAAATTCAAGAGTACTCTGATGGGCACTCTGGCTTGAAGGATTTGACTTTAACATTGTTTACAAAGTAGGAAAAGACAATTATCTTGCAGACATGTTAACCAGAGAAGGAACAGGAGGATAGAAAGAGTTTACTATAAAAAATTTCAAACTTGGAGAATGTTCTTCTTCTAGATCAGGATCCAAAGTTAGTCTTTACAGCTCTTGTCGTTACTAGTTTTGTTGGGAATATTTTTCTCAAAATATCTTAACCATGCCTAAAGATATTCAGAAAATAATCCTAGAAAAGTGGTATAACTCTGATGAAGGGAGATTTAGTTATAATATTGATTTGAATATTAATAATAATTACCATCTCTGTTTAGGACAGGCACGAGCCAAGCATCCTAGAATTATATACATCTTTGATCCAAATTTATCCTAGATGGGCTATTATGGTATTATGCAATATGATAGAGCATGCAAAGAAGTTTTCATAGTTATGTATTGCAAGGATGTAACTTCCACTTTCAGGTTTTGGAGCCAATGGATGGATCTACTTATGCATTCTTTCCCTCCTCGGAAGGAAGAACTTAATGGGAAAATACCAAGATGGACTTTGTCTGTTTTACATGGAGATATGGAAGAAGGAAGTTCTAGATATAATATTTTTGGATTCAACCTCCTTTTCTGTGGCACAACAATCATTCCCATTCTAGAAGAATCTCAATTAAAAAGTAGTTTTATTTTAATCCTTGATTATTTTGGAGAAATTGGCATCATCTCATAAAATCGTGACCCGTTTATGTCATCATCTGCATTTTCTGCTTGTTTTGGAAATGAACCACCTTGGATAGCTCAAATTGTACCTGGTATCAATCTCAATCCACATCATGTGGTATTCCATGAGGAGTCATCAGACAGCTACGCTCTAGACTATGACTCTGACAGAAGTCCCAAAGGTCAAGGCTGGTGATTATCCGGCTTTCGGGGGTTCCTCCGTATAGAATCTCCCCTATGTATAACTTTTAAGATTATCCATATGATTGTCTTTATCTTTATTTCCTTTTGTGGGTTCCTATTTCTAGGAATCTCCGCTGTGTATCAAATTTTATCATTTCAAGAGTCCTTTCGCGGGTTCCTTTTTCAAGGAATTGTTGAAATGTGGCAACAAGAATATTCCAATATAATTTGTCCTTGAATTAAATTTTTAATTAAAATTGAATTTAGTCTTAACAGCTACTTGGAAACAATTAATTAAGTTATTTTGACTTAATTAGTTGGAGAAATTCAAGTTAGAAGCCTTTCTAAAGTCATGCAAGAGTTATCCCTTAAATTAAGGAGATAAGCCTTAAATTTAGGAGATAATATTGAGCTATATTTGAGTTGTAATTAGTTAACTCATTTTACTAAGTTAAGTCCAGTTAAATTAGTTCCAAATTGTTTGAGGAACTAATAGAGAGTTATCAGTCAGTTGATGCATGCATGCACTCAAATAGTGTACTCCAGTTAACTGAAGATTCCCTCATCAGAAACTCATGCGTGTCTATTTGAAGTCAAGGATAGTGTACTATTAGTTGCATGTGTTTTCTTATAAAGAAAACTCATGCATGCAGAAGGAATCTTTCCTTGAGGATTGTGCAGTTTTGGCAGTGTGTGAGATTAGGTGATCATCCACTAGGTAGAAGAGGTTTTCCACTTGGTGAAGTGAAGATCATCCCAGAGGAACATCTCAAGGAAATAGGAGCTTGGAGAGTAGAGAGTAAGGCTTGAGAGAAGCCAGAATTTCCTGTGAGCATCTGTGAGGATTATATTGAGAGCTAAGGCTTTGTATAATTCCTATGTATTTCTACCTTGTATGATAATACAAATTGTGGGGTTTTTAGCTGAGGCTTTCCCCAAAGTATTTTCATGTGTATTGTGTATTGATTCTTCTTCTTCTAGTTATATTGTTTAGCTTGATCTTTAAGCTTCCACAAATTGATAGTAGAAGCAGGTTATAGTATTTTTATTTGATTTATATTACATTATCGGGTTAACCTACAGTCAGATTTTCTACATGGTACCAGAGCTGGATTTGTAGAGAATTTTCTACATGGCATCAGATCCATGTTTATCGGAGTTGTGAACAGTATACTGAGGAGAGAATTCAAAGTTTTAAGTTCGGGGTTGCAGGTGAAAATCGAATTCATATCATACTTCAAGGTTGGCCAATGGCATTCTATGGCTTGAGACTCGAGCATGCCTTGGAAGGTAGCTCAAATTACATAGCATGGATAGATAGAATGGAAGCTATATTATAAGACAATGCCTTGAAGGAATTCATTGATCAAGAAATCGAAAAGCCAGCTTCAACTAATGCACAAGAGTTGGCTGAGTGGAAGAAGTGCGTGGCGAAGGTGAGACAGAACAACCTTGAGGGAGTTCGAGACCATATTGTCTCAAGTCTCCATGGGAAGGATACTCTATTTTCAATGTGGAAGACATTGAAGGACCTCTACCAAAATAGTAGTGACCAAAGGAAATTGGTGCTCAAGGATAAGCTTCAAAAAATCAAGATGGAGAAGGGAAATCCTATTTCCACATATCTGAACAAGCTCACCACCTGTAGAGATGAGCTTAATAGTGTGGGAATAACTACTGCCTGTGATTGTATGGTGAGCCTCGCTCACCTTGGCATTCCAAAGTGTTGGAATAGATACCAAGACTCTGTGAATGGAAGAGAGAAACTGACGGGCTGGGAACGACTGTGGTCAGATCTTATGCAGGAGGAGATCAGGAGGAGCATGTGAGGTGGTTCTTATCCAAGGATGATGATGAAGAAAATCTAGCCTTATCAAGTAAGGCAAGGAAAGGGAAGGGGAAGGCTTCCCATTCCAAATCTAATTCTTTTCATGGAGGGAAGAAGGGTGACATGTCTAATGTGAGATGCTTTAATTGTCATGAGATGGGACATTATGCAACTAATTTCCCATTGAAGAAGTCCAAGAAGGGATCCTCAGAAGGATCGGAAGGTGAGGTATTAACCTCTTAGTTTGAAATGGACTTTACCCTAATCGCATGCATGGTGTCATCAATGATGGGTTGTGCTTAGTATCTTGACAGTGGAACCTCATTCCACATGACCGATGATAAAAGTTTATTCAGTGCCTTGGAGGAGAAAGACCTCAAGATGCGCATAGAGATGGGTGACGATGGAAGGTATAGTGTTTCAGGAGTGGGCACAGTTGCTTTTCAGAGGAGCATGGAGGTCCTCTCAACTTGACATATGTGATGTATGTGCCTAGAATAAAGAAGAACTTGGTATCAGTCACCATGTTGGAGGACAAAGGCTACAATGTTGTCTTCGGTAAAGGAAAGGCATTGCTAAGACACATAGCCACGGGTCAGACCAAGAGGATAGGGATTCGAGTGAAGGATCTCTATAAACTAGAGGTAGATGATTGTGCATCATTGAGTATGAAAGTAGAATTGGTGCAAAGAGAAGACATTGGCGAGTTGTGGCATAGGTGGTTGGGTAATTTGCATCATGGGGACTTGAAGATAATGTAGTAGATATCTAAAAGACTTCCCAAAGGTAAACTTCAACAAGTTGACATATGCAAATGTTGTACCTTGGGAAAGTAGACAAAGTCTTCCTTTCATGATCGAGACAGTCAAGCGAAGGCTATCTTAGATCGAGTTCATACTAATGTGTGTGGACCATTCTCAACGGAATCCACAACGAAGAAAAGGTATTTTGTGATTTTCATTGATGATTATTCTTGTAAATGTTGGATTTATTTCATGCAGAAGAAGGACCAAAGTTTCACAATGTTTTGTGAGTTCAAAGCTTTGGTTGAAAAAGAGTCAGGGAAGAAGATTGAGGCCTTGAGAAGTGACAATGGTGGAGAATATGTCTCTCAAGAATTTAAGGACTTCTATGTAGTGAAAGGAATTAAACGAGAGTTTACTGCACCTAATAACCCACAACAGAATGGAGTGACCGAAAGGAAGAACAAAACTATTGTAGGGGTAGCACGGGCAATGTTGCATGACCAAGGCCTACCCCTTCACTTGTGGGCTGAGGCATACAACACAATAGTCTATTTGTAGAATAGAAGCCCACATTGCATACATGGGATGAAGACACCAGAGGAAGATTTCTCCGGTGAGAGACCAGATGTGGGTCACTTCAGGATCTTTGGCTCATCGGTATATTTCCATGTGACAAAGGATGAACGAAAGAAGCTTGAGCTGATGGTAGAGTTGGGGATATTTGTGGGGTACACTGATACAACTCACAACTATCAGATGTACTTTCCTACCAGACAAGGACAGTGGTTTGCAAAGATCTCAAGTTTAATGAGTAGAAGGCCACATGAGTTTCCATTGAGACAAAGCTCCAATTAAAGGTTGTGGAGGAACTATTAGTTCCTAAGGAGGAGGAGCCTTAGATTGATGTGGAATAGTCACATGTAGAGGTTCAAGGAGTGGAGACATCCACTCAAGTAGAGTGTTCCAGAGATGGATGGAATCACACAAGAGAAGCTGACAGATTGTTGGAGGATGCGAGAGAGAATGTGGGAGCACCATCTTCTCAACACATGCAAAGGAGGTCACATGAGAGGTACACTAGATACATGGCCCTTGTTAGGGAATGTGTTGAGACCGAGCCATCTTCCTTTGAGGAAGTAGTGCAACAATATATTAGGGTTTATTCTATGGTGGAGAAGTATGACTCCATAGTTCGTAATAGTGTTTTGGACGTGGTTCCAAGACCAGATAACAAGTCAATTAGGATTTTTCGTTGGATTTACAAGGTATAGCAAGCTGCTGATGATGGGAGGATCATGTTGCTATAGTATATTTCAATAGAGGAGAAAAATTCTGACATTTTGACAAAGGTTTTTTCAAAGTGTAAATTAGAGTTCCATAGAGACAGGATCGGGGTGGAAGATAATCCCTTTCTTGTTGAGAGGGAGTGTTGAAATGTGGCAACAATAATATTCCAATTTAATTTGTCCTTGAATTAAATTGTGAATTAAAACCGAATTTAGTCTTAACAGCTACTTGGAAATAATTAATTAAGTTATTTTGACTTAATTAGTTGGAGAAATTCAAGTTAGAAGTCTTTCTAAAGTCATGCAAGAGTTATCCCTTAAATTAAGGAGATAAGATTGAGTTATATTTGAGTTGTATTTATTTAACTCATTTTACTGAGTTAAGTCCAGTTAAATTAGTTCCAAACTATTTGAGGAACTAATAGAGATTTATTAGTTAGTTGATGCATGCATGCACTCAACTACTGTACTCTAGTTAACTGAAGATTCCCTCATCACAAACTCATGCATGTCTATTCTAAGAAAAACCGTGTTGAGATTAAAGTTAAGGATAGTGTACTATCAGTTGCATATGTTTTCTTATAAAGAAAACTCATGCATGTAGAAAGAACCATTCCTTGAGGATTGTGTAGTTCTAACAGTGTGTGAGATCAGGTGATCATCCACTAGGTAGAACAGGTTTTCCACTTGGTGAAGTGAAGATCATTCCATAGGAACAACGCAAGGAAATAGGAGCTTGGAGGGCAGAGAGGAAGGCTTGAGAGAAGACAGGATTGCTTGTGAGCATATGTGAGGATTGTATTGAGATTTGCCTAGCTGTGAGAGCTAAGGCTTTGTATAATTCCTATGTATTTCCACCTTGTATGATAATAAAGATTGTGGGGTTTTTAGCTGAGGCCTTCCCCAAATTATTTTCATGTGTATTATCCATTGATTCTTCTTCTTTTGGTTATATTGTTCATCTTGATCTTTAAGCTTCCACAAATTGATAGTAGAAGTAGGTTATAGTATTTTGCTTTGATTTATATTGCATTATCGCGTTAACGTACACTCAGATTTTCTACATGGTATTAGAGCTAGATTTGTAGAGAATTTCCTATAGGAATCTCCATTGTGTATTAACTTTTATCATTTTCAAGAGTCCTTTATTTTCCTTTTGTGGGTTCCTTTTTTCAAGGAATATCCACTGTGTATCATCTTTAGTTATTTCATAGTGATTTCCTCTTGATAAATTTTTACTGTAAAGATTTGGTAGGATAAGGTTTGAAACTTTACAAAGAGGATGATTTGAAAAGAAATGATGCTGAGACTCTTGAAGGTCCTTATATATAGGACCAGATAGTTATTGTAAGATCATCTTTGAAATGGAATATTATCTGTGTTTCTCTTGTGTTTCGCAAATTGCTATTGCGCATCTTTGTTTAACAAATTGCTATATGTATTGTGTATCTGTTTTTTGCAAATTGCTATCTGTATTATGCATCTGTGTTTCACAAATTTCTATTGTGTATATGTGTTTCACAAATTTCTATCAGTATAGTGCATCCGGGTTTCACAAATTGCTATCTATATGGCACATCTGTGTTTCGCAAATTGCTACCTATATAGCGCATTTGTGTTTCGAAATTGGTATCAGAGCCAATTGGTGTTGAGTAAAGATCTGCCTGTTGCAGGCAAAAGCTGAAGGTCATGCTGTGATAAGTCCCATTGAAGTCCAGGGTGTCGTGTTGGGCATTTTAGGCTGCAGACCACAATTTCAAGTTACTCTGCAATTTTCATGTTTTTCTAATCTCTTTGATAGTATAATGGATCCTAAGTATACTTTTCTTAATCTACACAAAGGAAGGCTTCTCATGAGAAAAGATGGTCGTTCATGAATAGATTGTTTAATAAACCAGATAAAGATGTTTTGTATAATGATAAAGTAGTATTCCAAGATCATGATCCACAACCTAATTGGTCACTTCCATAGATAGATGTAGATAAGATCGACAGTATGCCATTATTCAAATTCCATGTTGCCAGTCTATTCAAATTTTCCCCAGTGAATATTCCAATCTTATTATCACAATAGATTTATCAAGTCCCACTTATTAATTGTGAAGATATGGAATGGGGTTTAGAGAATGGCTATAAATATATCCACATTGGTTTGGTTCAATTTGGAATCAATCCACTTGTAAGGTCAGGACTAAATATAGCTTTCCTAACATGTGTCCTAGATTCTAGAGCCAATGAATTTAGTGACGCATTAATAGGAGGTTTTCATAGCCCTCTTAATAATGGTCTAGTCTAGAGATCTATTATTCAAAGATATCAAGTCTATCTGACAGATCCATACATAAATGAATTCCTACAAGCTTTCATACAGTTTCATGGTTTTAACTTTGGTCCAAATACTCAAATAGCTCAATTACATACCACAATTTGCATTATTTTTGTGTCATACAGCATGCCACCTATCAATCCCAAACTGCAACAAAGAGCTTTAAAAGAAGGAGTAATTGTCGGCCTGGTAATGCCACTCCTCTCCAAGTTGGATTCAATGAATTAACCCTACCAGATGAATGGTTCAGTAATTAGGAGCCACTCTCTTAGAAATACCCACAACTAGCCAATATAGCAAACCAACTCAAAATTGTGTCTACAAGAGATGGTCACACTAGCCCAAGATTTCCAAATCCCAGTTCGAGTGTTTGTTCTCAAAGACCAAGATAGATTGAAAGAAGTCTTTCAATAGCATAAGAAAGAAATATCATCCCTCTGAGATTTTCAATTTCTTCTTTTCCAGCTGCAAATTTTAGTAAATATGCAGGGAGGAGGGGCGAGGTTTAAATGTTTTTGTTTTATTTTTTTTTTTTAATTGTTCTATTTTATATTTTTATATTTTACTTTTTTAATTGTTTGTTTTTTAATTTTTTAATTTTTTTTTTTTAAATTAACAATTTTTTGTTTGTTTTGAAATTTTATTTTATATCTTAATTTTATAATTTTTTTATTTTTATTTTTTAAATTTAAATATTTTGTATTTAAAGTTTTAAATTTTATTTATATTTCTTATATATATGTTCTTTTGTTTATTTTTTATATTAATTTTTTTCATTATTTATTTAATTTTAGTTTTTACAAGTTAATTTTATTTTTCCTTCACATTTATTTTTATTTTTTATTTTTTATTATTTTATTTTATTTTTTATATTTCATTAAATTTTAATTTATTTTTTGTCATGATCATCCTTTCCACCCCTGGCAATTGGCTCCGTTGCTAGGGAATTTTTTATTATTTTTTTTAGTTTTTTTTTTTAATGTTCTATTTCATTTAATTTTAATTTTATTTTTTCATTTTTTTATTGTTCTTTTTACTCTTTCATTATTATTATTATATTTTTTTACATGGTATGGTTAATTTTTTTACATTTTATAGTATTTTTTTTAATGTTTTATTACTTGTTATTATTTTTATTTTTATTTTTTCACTATTTGAATATATATGTATATGTATATGTATATGTATATGTATATGTATATGATATGTATATTATATAATATATATATATATATATATATTTTGTAGGGTATTATTTTGTAGGGTATCTGTCGATGCTTGTCTAGCAACCCGATCCCATTATGTGCAATTTGATAGTTGATTTTCAATTTTTCATTATAATGAATTGAGTCTATCCCACAATGTGTTAATTTCATGGTTGGTCTCTAAGTTTTCATTACAATGGGTTGAGCTCACCTACACTGAGTGTCAATTTGATAATTGATTTTTAAACTTTTTTTGCAATGTATCAAACTGACTTGGGCTAAGATTTTAAAATTGCTATACATTTAGCATTTAAAAAAAAATTACCCTTGGTATAATAACTCTTTCATTCATGTGTTCATTTTTAAAGTTTTTTTAGTCATAAATTTTTTCCATAATGTCATCTTTAAAATATTTTGAAAATTTAAGATTGTTTTGTAGTTATAATCTTTGATTTTAATTCCATTGTTGAATTTTTTTAAAGATTTTTAATGTTTTTCTAAGTCGTGATATTTTATCTTTAATGTTATGGTTGAAAACAATTATAAATATTTTTTCTTAGCACCATGCTTGAAACTTGTTGGAATTTTAATGTTTTTCAAAGAAGTGATATTTTAAATTTAATGTTGTGCTTAAAAATTGTTGGAATTTTAAGAGTTTTCAAAGACATGATATTTTATCATTAATGTCATCCTTGGAAATAATTGGAAATTTAAAGTTTTCCAGAGTCACAATATTTTTTTTTTTAACATCATTACTAAAAAGTGTTGAAAATGTACCCTGGAAAAAAGAAACATTATTCCGACATCAACACTTTTTTATTTCAAGTAGTTTTTTGCACCAAACAAAATCGCTTTTATTGTTTTTTAGTGTTATTTTTAAAAAATATTGAAAATCTACTCTGGGAAAAAAAAAAAAAAACAAAAAACAAAAACAAAAACAAAAAAACAAAACAAAACAAAACCTTAAACTTTATTCTGGCATCAACACTTTTTTATTTCAAGGTGTTTTTTCATGTTTTTTGGGGATTTTTGGGCTCGAGCACCCATTTTGAGGTAATAGTTCCCGTTTGATCCGTAGCTATGTTAATATCTTTAGAATATCTATTGATGCATCCCCTAATGATGGACTTACCAGATAGTCTGAAACGTTGGGTTAATAAAACTTTATAATAGGTCATTCCTCCTCTATTTAAAACTATCCTCACCTGTATGGATTCATTATTTAACAACTATGTTAACCCCACTAGTCATACTGAGATTGGATTCTTCAATATAAAGTTATGCCAATTCTACCATGATGACCTGATTATGGACTGGTTCAATAGATCAAAATTATATGGGATGCTACCTGTCACTATTTTAACCTTCAACTATGAAACTCATATGCAATAAACTAAATTCCTTTGCACTTTCGATCGCCTTTTAGGAAATTCAAGCTTGATGCTTGAAGGAAAAGTTATGACAATTTTCCCTGAGACACTTTTTTGAGACTAAATTATGGAGCATACATAAACCTTGAGTTTCATGGACCATATCTCCAAAAATATTTTGAAATAAGGTTTGAAATTGTAACAATATGTTCATTAATATTTCTCTTCCATGTGGTCACAATTTCATGGTCTTAATTTTCATAAAAAAATTGTTATGGAGAAAACTCCACGATGGCATGTTTGAAGCAGCAAAACCTAGGATCAAGAGCTCTAATACCAAATGTTATGCATCTAGATCAAAAATAGCACAAAAACATAAGAAGATATAGATCAATGATTAGATAATAAGCCACTTCAAGGGGGTAACCTCCCTTTACATCACATAAATGAACAATTTTTGTATGATTCAAATGACAAGAACTCCTTGGTATATATAAGAGTCTAAAGGGTCAAAATATGATTAGGGCCTATACAAAAATAATATTATAAAGGAACAAGAATAACAATAGTGGGCTTCTATGGGGAAAATAATAAAAAGATGGGGGCTGCACTAGTATTATAGGGACCTAGAACTTTGATTCCTATATTATTCAAATATTAGAAATTGATGTCGCTACGTGTTTCCACTCCCCTACATTAGCATTTGATAAACATCTAGATAGAAAAGGGCTTAACAACGCTAGTGGAAGCTATAACAAGGCTAAAAAAATTATTGGCTTTCGAAGCTTCCAAAAATTAAGAATGTCATCTATCTAGAAATTATAGAATATACAATGAAAATATAAACATATATAGCGTAAGGGAACAAGTCAAATGCCACTCCATACCAATGAGACCGTGGATGATGTTTAACAGATCCTAAGTGATTGATATGTTTTAATATATGAAGATAAGTATAGACACCAAGATTCCTAATTCACACCCAAGCATAGGGACTGTTGTACCTTAAGAAACCAATTTCCTAGCCGTGGAGAAATTGTTCTTAAGACATTAATGATTATTGTGTGTTGTCACTTATTTATCACTTTATTGTTTGTTGTGTTCTCAAATGAAGGACCTAGAAAACTTGGTCTTTAACCCTTAATACATGTATGACTAGAACATCTCAAAATGCCATTTGTTGCTAGATATAAATGATGAATGAAGAAATCTTGAAGGAGAAGTTAAAGATAATATGTTGCTTAACATAGAATCTATTGTCCGTCACTTAGAAGAATTATGAAAATGAGAACTGAATCATAGAAATATGCTACTTAACACATAAACTACTATCTACGATCCATGGAGAAGTTAAAGATAATATGCTGCCTTACACAGAAACTATTATCTATAACTTAGAAAGGAAGGTGAAAACTTCAAGTATAGGAGCGCTCTTTTAAGGAATTTCAACTTTATCTACATAAGAAAATAAAAACCTGCAACTTCATTACTATACTTGAAAGAAGAAAACATAAGATGACATATGACAGAGAAGGTTACAAAAATATACCCAACAATTCATGGAAACTTCTAATTCTTTCATTAATCAACAGTTATATCAGGAATACAGTGGCCTAGTCTCCGGGTTCTCCAAAATTCGAACGCCTTATTTGTAAATTTTCCTCTTTTTATACATTGTGGAACAGTTGTTGATTTCTAAAACTGTCAAATTATTTAACTTTTTCTCTAACTATTTGAAGTAAAAACTATTACATAATTTTACAGAGCATAAAAGGCACCTCATAGAACATGAAATAACAGGAAATAACTGAACTTAGAAGATGATAATGAATGTTGGCTTTTTGGCTCTGTTAATCAGCTCTTGAGTTCCTCTGTGGATGCTTTAATAATGCTTAATTTGCTTTAGCCATAATGAACTGTGTTTGACTTGTGTAAACCTGGGCTTAGACAAGTATCTGTCACATTTCAATTTGCCAAAACACCAAGAAACTCAACCAATTGCCTTTTCTTCAGACTCAGCTTTAACACTGATTTTCCCTTTAAACAACAAAACTAACACAGACCTTTGGTTTACCATGGAACTCAAAAATAATTAAATCGATTGCATAAACCCATCGGTTCTGCCTTTTCAATAGTCTTCTGACTCCCTTACGGACTCGATTAGACATAAATCTGTATTTAATAATTCATCGGGTCCGAAACCCATCGCAATCGCAATCAACGTTTTCAATTGGTGTATTAACCCAAACCTTAACAATCTGCAATATGGCAGACCCGCCGGAAGTGTAAAACATGGCATATATAATATCGGGTCTGGATCACCATCACAAATCACAATTGGCGCTTTCAATTGGTGCTTGAACTCAAACCTTGCGATATTGCAGACCCGCCAAACTTATAAAGCACATCATATATAAATTATCGGGTCCGGCCATCGCATATCACAATCAACATAAATCATATACATATATAAACGTTATGTAGTGATCGCGGACCCACCGAGGCTTATAAAACATAATATATATATGCTTCAGGTCTGGCCTGTTCAACGCTTTATTAACTACTTATCGCAATCAGTAATCGATGATTCCCGTGGTAAATTCATACAAATGCCTGCTACATTTCACGATTGCGATCTAATCACATTGTTATCACACACACACACACACACAAAGATATTGATTATGGCTTCATATAACTATTTATATTGCGATTTAACTTAATCGCATGGGTAAATTCTATTATACTTGTTTCTTTTGTGTTTTGATTCCGATATGTAATTTATTACATTTCCCTCTTGCCTTATCTTTTCTTTAAGATATTTTCAAGTGATTCTTGAATGAAACATGAATATCAAAGGTAACAAAAAATGCATGTTACAACAGGGACAAAGGCATCTATGATGAAATCTCAATGTAAAAATTTATATGCATAAATATATGATTACTACTAATATCCCACAAATGAATAAAAGTTGTCTATTGTGAAAACAACACACAAATAACTAAAAACTCAAGTTTAATCTACATTCAGTTCTACATATAAATATCACTCACAAACATCACACTTGCATCCACATTTAATCCTGACCCATCGAAGGGAGAACTTCACCCACTGTGTTTCTCTTGTTGATTTGTGTAGTTTTGGAAGGACTTCCACATAGGCTAGTGTCTTACATGTAAGAGAATAAGTCTTCTTTAGGTGGTGTTTGGAGATAAAAAAATAAAACGGTATTTTTCATAAGTTTTAACTTAAGAAAATGCATTGATTAGTTATTTGATTAATGTAGAATTTGGACTAATGTTTCTCTAAGGATAATAAATAATTATTTGACTTATCTAATCTCCATTACTAATGAACAAAAACTAGGATGTAAATTTATCCCTCAATCACTTTGGGGATTAGGGATTTGGCATATGGAGAATTATAAAAACAGGCTAAAAAAGAGGATGAAGACACAACATAAGAGAAATTCAAAGATATTTTCTAAAAAATTTGCATTAGTCATAGTATATATTTAGGGAGAGAAAGATTCATAAGCTCGAGCAATTAGAAAATTTATTTGTGGACTCTACTAGACCGTTTCCTTGCAGGTAATAGTTAGATGAATGCTTTAACATAATACCATTCTATAATGAAAAGGCATAGAGTTTCAAAGATGAAAAATAAGTTGCATTATCAAAAACAAGTGATACCAGAACGCTGAAGTGTGAGATGATGTTCTGTTGGAGGAAGCTGATTACTTCTTGTTCGTTCACTTGTTTGAGCGGAACGACTTCTGTCTACCGTGTGAAGTAGTCAATTGCTATTAGGATTTATAAGTTTTTCTTTGATGAATGAGGGAAAATTTCCCCAATGATGTCCAGGCCCCACTATTGGAATAGTTTGGTCAATGCAACAGGGTGCAATGGGGCTACTGATCTTTGTGTTCTGTCAGTGCATCATTGATAGATTAGGCACGTGCGAGAATAAGAATGTGCATCCTTGTGTAATATGGGCTAGTAAAAATTGACCTGCATAACTTTGTGTGCAGTGGTGTTTCCCGCAAAGTGGCCCTCGATGGGTTCGTCAAGCAAATATTGAAGTGCCTTCTCTGATTCATGTGCCTCCAGGCACTTGAGCAAAACTCCATTACTGTTCTTTCAATAAATCACTCCGCGCAACGAATGATATAATAAGGATTTTGGGCATAATTCCCTCTTCTCTCTGATGAAAAAGTGAGAGGGTATGGTGTCATGCTCAAGGTATTGGTGCACATCTACGTACCAAGAAGTTACATCTTTAGTGGGTGTTTCCCACCTTATATCATACATCTCAATTTCCTGCTTCCAGCTAGCGAGCTCTTCTTTGTTCTCCGGAGTAGTACTACTTTAACTGTAAGTCTGTAGAGCCCATGTCCTTTTATCATGTGCACTCACTTGATTTCAAGGTCATACTCTTGCAATCCTGTCATCTAGTTCACACGTTGTTCACCTAGTTCTTGTTGTATAAACAATGTGTGGATTGCAGGGTGGGGGATGAAGACTATGCAATGGTTCTTCAGCAAGTAGGGCCTAATGTGTTTCACCGCCTTGGAAACTGCATAAGCTTTCTTGTTAATGGCGAGGTAGTTGATATATAGTCTCCGCATGCTTACACTCATGAAGGAGATGGGACATTCATCGTTAGCTTTGTCCTTCTGAGTGAGTACTGCAGCTAGTGAATTATTAAGCGAAGGTGTATAACAGTAAATCTTTCTTGAAATCTAGGTTGTAGAGCAAAGGCACCTCTATAATGCCTTGCTTGATCCGAGAGAATGCATACTTTTCCTTCTTACCCTAGCTGTAGACTACATCTTTCTTTATCATGTCTTGCATGGGCTTAATTATCTACATGCAATTCGATATGAACTTCTGGAGGAAGTTTATCTTGCCTAAGAAGGATTGCATGGCTTTCTGGTTGACTAGGTAAGGGATATATGTAATGGTTTGGACCCAGTCTAGATCCACCTTGATCCCACTTTTGGCAACAATGTGTCTGAGGAGGTTCCCCTACGACACTGCGAATATGCTCTTTTTGGGATTCAAGGAAATCCCGTATCTCCGACATCGCTCAAAGATTTTCTTTAGATGGCATATGTGGTCTTCTCATCTTCTTGAGAACACATTCACATCATCGAGGTATAACATCACACTCTATCCAATGAGTCCGTGAAAGGTGATGTCCATGACACGTTGAAATGTTACGCCTGCATTTACAAGCCCAAATGGAATTCGTCTATAAGCAAATGTAACCCACATGGTACGGAAAGTAGTTTTGAGTCTGTGAGGTTCCACTACCAGAACTTGATTGTATTCTAAGAAACTATCAAGAAGAGAAAACATATGTGCCCCATATATTTTTTTCAAAATATGGTCCATAGAAGGCAAGGGGTAGTTGCCTTTGTCCTAGGTGTGGTTTATGTTCCAGAAATCGACACACAAGTAAATTTCCTCGGAATTCTTACTTACAGGAACAAGGTTGGAAACCCATGTGGAATGGCGAACTTTGTATATGATCTATGCGTCCAACAACTTAGTAAGTTGTTTCTATATGAGGGGTTCAAGCAACGGATATACTTTCCTCAGCTTCTGTTGATATGGCTTGACTCCTTCTTTTATTGGGACGGTATATTGGATAATACATGTGTCATAAGTTTTCAGATCATCATACATCCACACAAACACATATCTGTATTGTTTGAACAAGCGGATAAAGGTTTGCCGCTCTTGTTGTGTACAACATGTACAAAGATTAACAAACTTCAGATCTTGTTCTATTCCCAGGTTTATCAGTTCGTGCCTCATGTTGGAACTGTGGATCTTACTTTTCCTTGGCCCTTGAAAACATTCTTGCAATTCATTAAACTTCTCCAATGTTGCCACACCTTTTGTGAAAAGGTGGCCTTTCCTATTACTAGATTATGCTTGTAGAGAGTGCCCGTGCTCATCATCATCTATCATTGCATCTTTGAAGATGTCAATGTTGGCCATGAAATGAAGTATCTATTGATAATCATTAAACACACATAAGTTAGTTATGTTTTCCAGGATAGATGGTTTGTACAAAATTTCAATAGTAAATCTATCCCTAATCGGTGACATTCTTGAAGCTTCATTTGTTAGTGCATTAACAACTACATTATGCCTACGTGGTACAACAATGATATTAAATGCTTGGAAGTTTGAGATTAGTCGCCATACCTCTTGTTGGTAACTTTTAAGATGTGGTGACAAATAGTGAATGGTGTTACGTACCTGCCGCACCACTATCTATGAATCACCTACCACTTTGAGCATGACCACGTTGAGGTTGATGTCTTTCTGTAAGCCAACATGAGAGCTTCATACTTGGCTACGTTATTCATGCACTCGAACTCCAAGCGACTTCAAAATAGATGCTTCCTATTGTAATGGTTGATCAGAGCACACCCCGCTCCTGAGCCATCTTGTGTCTTTGATTCATGAAATTACACGGTCCACAACTCATTTGTACATGGACCACCTGATGTGCTAGTACTACTACCACTACTATTGCTGCTACTATTGCTACTATTGGTACACTATGATGTACAACTTTCATCACCATCAGTTGGGCAAGGAAGGAGTCCCAACTACGCATCTAGTGGGGTTGGAGCTGGTCGTGCAGCATAACACCCCAACGTTGTCTCAAGGAGGTAGTTTCTAAACATGATTTCTGCGAAGGCCAATGGTTCATTCTTGCCATTGAGGGGAGTGACATTATGTTTCATGTACCTCTCGATACTACCTGGATTTGGTTGAACTTGCCATTGTATGGAAGCTACATGTAAGATCAGTCTATAGAAAAATATTCGTCCAGCTTGTTGGACCAGTCTCTACTGAGTAACAGACCATATTCTTCCGGTATGTCCACAACCACTATGTTAATGCATTGGTGGAATCGACCGTCATGAGATATTCGGATGATCATGTCTTGTAGTTCACAAATGGTAGGTACCAATGTTCGATCAAGTTGGATGATTTGTGCGGATATCTTACTCCATCGTGTATTCATATTTTTCACAATGGAGAGCGGCATGACATTGGATGCCACGCCGAAATCAATCAAACAATTGTGAACATTGCAGTTGAATATTTCGAAAGATAGCCGGAATGGAGGGTAACCTAAGTTTGCTTCTTCCATCCGAAGTGTTTTGAGTAGAGTGGAAATTGATCCCGGAGGTGTGCTTGCTCCTGTGCTAGTAGAGGTTGCGTTGTCTATTGTTGTATGTCCCAATGCACGTAGCAGGATATCTCACTGACTCTAGATCTTAGCCAACTCGAACAAACTGATGTTTGCTCGCGTTTTCGACATGTCATCAGCAATGTTGTAGTTCATAGGTGGTAGACTTATCGAGGTGTCAAGGGTAGAACGGGTGTTCGTGTTGTCTGGCGGATTGTTTTGCAGCTTGTTGCTCATGGATGTGCCTTGGTCCGCCACTACCTTCCCGAACTTGCTTTGTGTTTTCTACTTTGGGGTGGCCGGTGGATCGGGCTTCCTTATCAATAGTCTGATCTTTTCTTGCATCTCCCCAGGTGTAGTGGGAGCCCCTTTACTCCTAATATTGTAATGGTCAGTTTACTTTCGGGGTTGCTTCTTGGTGTTCGTCTTTGACATCGTTTTCGAGAATTGATACGCGTTCACCACATGCCCAGAGCTTGATGGCTCATCAGGTGCAACCTCTTCATCATCGTTAGTGTCTTCTGGTTGCTCATGCATATTTCTCCATGCATCAAGTATATGACTACAAAAAGCACTCTTGACTTGCTTCCAATACGAACAAGAGTTCTTGGGATGATGTTCTTTGTGGAATGAATAAAACTTAGGATCTACACACTATTCGAGCTGGAACATAGGCTTCTGCACATTTTTTTGAAGCAAACTAGTTGTTGCTTGATGAGTTGCTTGCCTGTAGGTTTTAACCCCGTACAGAAATTACCTACATACGAATTCTAAAACACATAAAATAAACAATGTGAGAGTATAACACATAAAACACATATACACAGAGATTTTCCCCTGGATCCCAACTGGGACTACCAGCTTGATTTTTCATTATATTCCTTTCAATGTTACAATACATATTTATAGATGCTACAGCATCCAATACCATGGACCGAAAACCATCACATCCAAAACCATGGGCTGAAAACCATCGCGTCCACAACCATGGACTGAACCATCGCATCCAAAACCATGTGCGAAAAATCATGCACAAAAACCATAGGTAGGTCCGCCTAACCTAATATAGGGTCCAAAACCAAAATTTTCTGGGGTGCTGCCCTGGACCCCATAGAGGGGGTTTACGTGCACCTCAAACCCCCTGTGACCCCCCCCCCCCCCCCCTGCTACACAATCAGCGCAATGAAGGGGGGTCTCTACCCCCTTCTAACCCCCTAGTTAACTACTTGGGCTAGTCGTGGAAAGAATATAACACAACCCAACATTGCCTATCTCTGCCTGGGCAGATGACTGCATGCAAATGTGTCCGTTTTACATTTCTTGAGTTCAGACACTTCAATGGTCAATCTCTTGACAAGGGGACTGAGGGTCTCAATATCTGTTGCTTCCTTGTCTCTGCCCTTGTTTGCCACTACTTGGGACTTCCTTCTTGCATACTTGGAGTCCTTTGTTGATTCGTCATCTTTGATGACTACAATTGCACGTAGGTATTTCTCAACAGTGATAGCCTCCTCATAGTTTTCCAGAAGTGTTGGTTTCACAGCTCACTTGAAGAACTACGCAATGTTAGCTGGAAGTGCAGACATGTAGTAATCAATGGTGATGGAGTCATGAGGTTTAGAGTCCGCTGCAAACTTGTTCAAAATACATGTAAACCTCTGATTGAAGTTTTTCACTTTTTCTTTTTCCTCCATCTTGAGGCTTCTAAACTCATTGAGTAGCATAGTTGGGGTCTTGTCATCAATGAACTTCTCAAGGAACATGTGTTTGAATGCAACCAAATTCTTTATAGAGTTCAATGGAAGGCTGTGATACCAAGCAGTTGTGTGACCATCCAAGGTACATGGGAACAATCTACATGCTACATATTCAAGTCGTACCTCAAGGGTCTACCAACTATATGTAGAAGTTTCCTAAATGGTCTTCTTCCTTCACCCTGTGTCACGCGGAATCAGTCGATCTTGTGGACAAGACAGACCTTCCTAGAATATAATGAAGACCTAATGACAAACAAACGAACCAAACACTATCTTTCTCTAAATGCACTTTATAAGTAATGGGAAACAAGAGTGTTTAATGGCCTACCTCATGTCCAACACAAGTTCGGAGATGCCTTCGCTTCTTTAATCCAAGTAAGTTCCTTTATCGCAAACCTGAAAGCACAAACAAGGTAAACAATTAAATAACACCTGAATATCCAATATTATAAAACACATTTAACATGAAAGTCAAGGAGTCCATGAAACAAATGGCATAAGATACTTGTTGAGAAAAATGACCTTGATTGTATTAATTCAAAAGAAAATAACCTTACAACCTTTGCCTTGACGCTATACAAGCTCCTTCCAGGGTCCAACAAGAAGTCTCCTCTACTTTGACAAGCTTCACTCACTCCCTAATGGGGCCAAAAAGGTATATGATCTCTCCTCTTAAGCTCAAATAAGAAGCCTTGATTTCACTAGCATTTACCCTCAAAAGTTTAGCTTCTAACCTCTCTGGCCACTGACCCAATGCCTCAATTTATAGTGCAATGGAGATCAATTACCAGCTCCTCCTTCAAAGGGATATAGTCCTCCTTCAAAGGGATAGCTCCTCTCAACAAGGGATTAGTTCCTCCTATGATGGGATGCATGAACCACTTCGAGCGAACAATCCACGTAACAAATGCTTCTAGAAAACTGTAGAATTAACCCAAGATGAGTTTTTTAAGATAAAGATTGTGCCTTTTGACTTTTACAGGGGTACGCATCTTCCACTTTACATACAGAGCGTATAAGTATGTAGATACCTTGAACAAAAGGTGTGGGCCTGCAGGCAAAAGTAAGAGAAAGTCTAGAACCAGAGTTACATTGCTTTTTTGATGTCTTTCTCTCTTTTCTCAAGCTTGTTTTGAAGAGTTGAGGTTTAAGACTTGCTTAGGGAGCTGGTATAGGTGATGATAGGCCTACACCGACTGCAAATAATCGAGGTGATGATACTTTTGTGTAACAATCTTGTTCAGTGCCCGATATTCAATACAAAGTCTCCAAGTCCCATCCTTCTTCTGTACCAACACGATCGGGCTCCCACAAGGCAATGAACTTAGACAGATGTGACCATTCTACAGTAGCTCCTAAATGTACCTCTTGATTTCATCATTCTTGAGAATGGAATGTCAATAGATTGGTCCATTAGGCAGTGGCGCACCTGGGGTCATATCGATGGAGTGCTTGACCCGATAGTGCAAAGGAACCCCTATGGGGGAGGTGAAGATTTCCTCGTACTCCTCCACAACCTTGTCCATCTGTAGTTGTTGTGCAGAGAGGACTTGTCTGGAGGTCGTGGCTACTATTTTCGTCTTTCCTTGAGGGCGTATCATCAGGAATTTTTTTTTCCTGATTTTAGAAATGAGATTACTGCATCATTTTGTAGTAACCAAAGAGATGGCGGTAGGTGGGGCTACCTCTGGTATCCTTTACAACTTATTTCCCAAAGTAACAATAAGAGCATAGGGCCTTGATTCATACACAACATGTCACTTCCACAAATATGGTTGTCCTAATAATACATCGCAAACTTCAAGGGGAGCAATGTCACACAATACCTCATCAGTGAAGGGCTTTATTTTGTATGGAAGGTGACTTTGTTGGCTCATGCGAAGATCCTATCCTTGGTGAAGCCACCCGATGGTGTATGGTTGTGGATGTGTAGTGGTCACTAAGCCCAATCACTTCACAACCTCTGCCCAAATTATGTTCTTTTGGCTCTTGCAGTCAATAATGAACTATAGCGAGGAGCCCTTTACCCACATCTAGGAGTGGAAGAGATGGTCCTCCTCCTCTTGATCTTCGAGTTCCTCCTTCTAGATCTTTGTGGTGGCAACGGTGGCATTGGGCTTCACATTGATAATCTACTTCCCTTTGTCATTCCCCATGTTTGGTTCTAACTCAGAGTTGCAACATGCATCTAATTCTGAAACCTTTAGCTCGGCCACTAGTGATTGCTTAGCCTCACACTCACTTGTGTTGTGAGTGGAGCTCTTATGGAACTCACACCATTTTCTCGTGTCCTTTTTCTACTTCGCGGTGTTGTTATTTTCTTGTAGCTTTGGCGAGTTGTCTTGGGCCACCCTACCTTGGCTTTGTCCTTTATTCTAATAATTTGGGGCACCTTTCCCCTGGTTCAGATTCACAAATCCAAAGTCCTGCTTCTTCTATTTAAACTTTTGCTCGACCTTGATGGCATATTGGTATTCCGTGCTGAGCGAGGAGATGTTTAGGAATTCTATTTCTTCTAGGATATACTTCTGCAGGCAACCGTGGTATTTGAATAGCAAATGCTGCTTTGAAACCTTGATACCCAACTTTGTGCGAAGGGTATGGAAAATATTGGTAAACTCCAACACATCTTGGTCCCTTCCCTGCCGCAACATCATCCACTTTATGTATTGATCCTTATAGCTTGCGATAGGATAGTACTGCTCCTTGATGGCATCCCAGAATGAATTCCAAGTGGGTGTGGCTAAAAATAGTGAGCATGTACTTTCATCCTTTTGCTCGTAGTAGGTTTCCCACCAGTCCTTGATGAGGGGGGCTGCTTCGAGAAGAGGAAAAATAATATTTCCCCAACTGGAAAAATCATTAATAGAAAAGTAACCCTCTAGCAGACATAACCATTTATCGACGACATTTGTGTCTATCTGACTCTCGAATATGGGGATTTCAAAATTAACTTGTACCGTAAACAGTGTGGCATTTCAAGAGTAACCGTTGCAAGCTGATCTGTCGCCCATGTGTAGCCGTCGAAGGATTTGAGCAATGTTTTCATCATCGTGTTCCTTTGTCACTCGAGGGCTTCTTCGAACAAGATTTTGATAGGATCTGCTACCCCCTCATCTTTCTTTTCATCCACCGTAGGAGGCTATCATCATTTGTGAGGCTGGTCTTGCAAAGGTTCGATCAGCTTAAGCCCTAACTCCTGATAGCCCAACCTCGTTGGGGACATTCGAAGAAACGAAGAGAAAAAGTAGATCGCTTTGATACCACTGATCCAGATTTAAACAGGAACACAACAAATTACAAAGATAACCATAAACACGGAGATGCAGCGGAAATAATACTTCATTTCATTAATGTAAAATACTGAAATATGCTTACAAACAGAAATGGAAATAAACCAGCTACGACGATGGTAGCTTATCTATGAGAAGAGATGTGGCGGTTACATGTCTCTGAAACATGTTACAATGAGGTTTGAAGGCCTATTTATTGTTGAGAAACAATGGAAAACACTCAACATAAAAAAACCTAACCCTAAAAAAGGAAACGCCAAACTGTGGGCCCCATTTGGATAAATTAGTACATCAACTTCCCAGGGTCGCGACTTTGGCATACGATCCCTGTTTGATGTGCGTAATATTTTTTTAGATAGATCTATCCGAGAACTACAGCTTTGGGAAGAGCAAAATTAGCCCATGGACCTATGTTGGTCCCAGTTTTCCCAAAAAACGTTGTTTAGGGCCTCAAAACAATTCTGGAAGTTTCGGACCTGAAAAACTGCTAAAAATAGTAAATTGTGCTACAATTAAGGAAACTGAAAAGTTGAAGGAAACAATGGTATGGGCCCAAGCGGACTTGGTGGGTGGCCACCAATATCCACCTTGACCACTATCCCCCAAAAGTCATTTTCAATGCCAACCCATCCCTAAGGTCTAAAATTACTAGGATTCGAGCCACTCTCATCCTTCTTGAGAACTAAAATGTCAAATCCTCTTCTAAAATGTGACCTAGCTTGTTTCCGGTTTCACAAAAGGCCCCTTTTGAACAATACTATGGAGGTAAACCACATAATCAAATCCACATAAGAGATATTTCCATTCTTTTCCTGGTTACATCAAATATGGGAGACAAAATTTTCATAAATATCAAGGAAGAATCAACACTCTAGTTCATTTCCAATATGCATGTTTCTTCTACTTACAAACTAGAGAGGGAGAGGAACCATCATTGAATTAATGCCTTATTACTTGGCATGCTTTTCATTGTCTGCCCCCAATATTTATTGCCCCAGTTTATGAGGGTTTCCTGGCTAAAACTTCTTCCTCTAACTCTTATGATGACCACGAGATCCGTCATTTGGAGGGCCTCATTCAACTAGACCTTTTTTTAAAAACCATATTAATCTCTTTCATTTTTCTGTTTCGTACACTTTCTGTTTATATTTTTCCTTGTTGACAATCTTGGCTTCCTTGTATGTCCCAAAATAGAGTGGATTGGATCTTTAGAGGCATGGGTTCCTTCTCTTCTGAAATGGAGCTCTGTAAATTCTTAAAATTTCTTATGCCCTAATACTGCATCCATAAAAGTGTTATCACATACAGATAGATATTCACTTTCCTATGATAGTGGTCTAAAAAATCCTATTAGGAGATGTTGGTCCAAGGTTGGTAACCCCAAATCAAGACTTCTGAGTCCATTGAAATTCTCCATATCTAGCCAATTGTTTCTTCGATTTCCTTTTGAATTCTCTCCCAACCCATTTATACCAAACTAGAAAATATACCCTCTCACACCTTATGTTTATTTGCCTTCTAATATTTCTTCTACAATAGTGAAGGGACAATGCAGTTTCTCTACCAATGTAAACCGTAATTCTCGTAAAGTTGACTTTCGAGTCTATGGATCACCCTCGTTATTTTTTTCTACCAATAAGCCCTTTGAGCATGAACCTAGCAATTTTTTTTTTTCCTAAACATACTTCTTTCCCCCATAGAGAAGAGAAACCCTTCCCCATCACTGAAACTTGGTCCCAGTCTTGCCTCCAATCCTACATCATTAATATTTTTTGTGGTTTTTCCAGTTATCTCATACCAAATTTTGAAAAACTCCATCGGGTCATAGGAGTAGTCCCCAAGTATTTCCTCCATCCCTTGAAACCTTCTCTCACTACCACTGTTCCAAAATACTACGATTGTTACCTTCCTTGGACAAACTCCCTGAATTTTCTCATATTCCTATCACTTTCGGCTTGAAGGCCATTTGACCTAACCTTTACACTGCAATCATTAGCCTTCACTTTCACACTTCAAATATCTTGAAGAAATAATAATAATTCATCAATAATGTGAAATGTCTTATGACGTAATAAATTATCTAATCATTTTATATATATGGTTAATTAGATTTATATAACTATTTTATTTGCAATTTTTTATATTTTTTTATTACCAAAAATTCATATAAAGAGTGCATAAGAATTTAAATAAATAAGAAGGAAAAGTGTGAAAATCATAGGTTTAGGAGTTAGTCTGTGGAACAAAGCTACAAATCATATGAAATATTTTCATATATTATTCTTTATCGATCATTGTGTGATCCTTATGTGGTGCTTGAGGCAGGGATGATAGAAATGGTATGTGGAGTTGTTGTTACCCATTTTATCGACTTTTTGGACTTGTTAAGAGAAAGTGGGATCAAATTATGTTTATGTCATCCAAATAGAAAATATGAAATGAAGTCATGCAATTGTAGTCAATAAACCGGAAAGAATCCAACTTTGTCAACTGTCAAAATAAAATAAATATTACTTTTTTCCTTCTTTTAGCTTAGTATCAGGTACTTTCTTGTAAAAGAAAGCATCTCTTACTTAAAAATTTGGATGGATATGTAGTGAATTTTAATGAGATACATGTTGCAATCCTAAGGGTGTCTTTCTCTCTTTTCTTTGTAAGAGTAATGTTTTATAGTTAGATTGCATATTTTATTATATTTATATATATTTTTAATTTCAATGAATGAAAAAAATAAAAGTGTTACTTGTAAATATGCTTTCGTATATCATTGTTGGTATTGTTCATTATGTTACATTACATTTATTTCATCTCAATCACAAAACATATAATTACGATTTATAATAAATCATTGTAATGTGGAAAGAATGTACATTCTTTTTTCATATAATAATGACGTGTATATTTTGTATTTTCAACACTTATTCCAATTCTCATACTTATAACTATTAAGTTCACTTCCAATTTCTTTTCTAAAAACAATTCTCATGATTATAACTATTAAGTTCACTTCCCATTTTATTTCTAAAATACATCACTCTTACTCCACCACCTTATAATTTCTAACTATTAAATTTTCATGAGTAAAAAATCCTAATACTGCCATTAAGGGAGAGTGACTTATAAAATGGAAAAAATGGAAAGGTTTGTTGCCATTATTTGAAAAGATATATGTGCAATTTTATGATATCTAATTCACTTAGGTGTTTCCAACTTGTTATAGGTTCATTTAGTTAAATAATGGTTATAAAAACTTATTCATAATATTTGTTATAGTTAGAAAGAGAGTTTTATCTTTTCCATTAAGATATATTTTTGGAATGAAATAAATATTAATATAGTTGAAATGATATAGAATTATCAATTAAATAATAATAATAAATAAATATCAATCAAAAATAAATAATTAAATATTTAGGATAGTTTAAGAATTAATAATTTTTTTTTTCAATTTCTTTATTATTGGTGTGGACGAATAAATCAGGTACTCTAATTCGTCAAAGTACCTGGAATACAACAGCCACTTGAAATTGATTTTAGGATGTCTCCCCTAGTACTAGTCACTCCTAAAAGTTGATCAGGGTCGCCTGATCACTAGAATCTATCTCACCCAACTGTACTAATAAAACATAATTTTATCAAATTAGAATAAAGTAGGAAACATAATAAGAATAATAATTAAAAATATTATCTATAATTATAGAAATATTAATTTTATTTAAGTGGTTGAGTGATTTGAGCTTTATGTAATGTCTATAAATAAAACTCTTCAATTAATTGAAGATTATTACAAGCATATTATTACATGCTTAGTTCACTTAGCATTGTTCTAAATGAAAGGCAATGTTGATAAATTTATAATAAACACCATCTACAAACAAAAATTCATAAATTGTTCAAATTTTTTTACCTTAGTTTTTTATTTAATCGAAAAGACAATAAAAATACCATAAAATTGCCACTTTACTCTATCTTTAAGCATTTTTTAATCAGTAAAGTAGAAACTTAATAAACATAGTGCCAAATGCATAATATTATATTTATATTAGAATAACTTTCTTGTTAATATATGTTTAAGAGGCTTTAGATTGACAATGAATGGGTGCTTTGTTAAGGCACTCCTTGCGATAGATCACCAGTTCAAATCTCCATGGATACTTAGATTAATCTTAACATAAAAACTTTCTTGTTAATATAGACATAAATATTAATAAATTTATACTTAATACATTAAATTCTGATGTGGCCCGTCGACGTGGCCCTACCTCAGCTCACCTACCCACGGTACTTACGGATTTGGTCTGCTGATTATATGTGATTTGCAATCGTTTTGGCTCGGTCTGAATTTAATTGTGTCTGTACTTGCTGATCTACCCTTCGGTACTTCGCCCCTCCTCCAGCTTACACCTGTCCGCCTCGATTAAATGGTAACCCTAATCCTCTAGTTCCTGTTTTGGTTGTTGCATTTCGCGCTTGTTGTCATTTGGTAAGGTGAACTCGCTGCTCTGCAACCTGGTTTTGAGCTCGGCTCTGTCTGGGAGGAATCCGTCGATACTTAGTCGTTTTGAGGGTTTTCTTGCCTGAGAATGTGGTTTTTCACCATGGCTCCGTCAGTACCTTTGTTTCTCGTATGCGCTGGTAAGTGGTAACTCTGTCCGTGTTTCTGTTATTGGACTTTCCTCGAGTTTCTCTGTCGACTTGGTCTCTGTCTGAGTTTGTTGGTTTGTTTGGTCACATGCTATGTTTCTATGGTCGTTTCTCCGCCTGGACGATTTCGTTCTGCTCAGGAACAACGTGTGCTCGAAGATCTGCTACAGCCGGTGTCGGACATTCAATTCATCAAACTGGTAAGTTGATTTCTCTGCTATAATCTTGTTTTTACTTCTGGAGTTATTTGCTAACCCGTTTGGCCCCTCTGTGGTCAGGTGGGTTCTCGGCGAACATGGAATCCGTTCACCTACAGGTATGGTAGTCCTCCTCTCAGTGAATCCTTGTCTCTTTTCTTACCACATTTCACTTCTAGTAAAGTGATGGCGGCTTGTAGGAATCAAGGTTTTATTTATCCTTCAAACCCTAACTTAGTTGCATCTTTTTTTTTCTGTTGCAGGTGACGGCTCTGTGGTCATGTGCAACAGGCTACGGCTTCACACTCTCGGGTAGCTCTGTGTCTTCTTTTGCTATTTGTTTTTAAATTAGGTCCGCCTGTAACTTTGTTTGGTCTCAGACCCTAGAAACCCTATCGTCGTCGGCCTTGTATGGCACTGTGCGTCTGTATTTATTTATTGTAGGATACGGCTTTATATGTTCTGTTTCTCATTGGTGTAATATATGGGTCTTGGGTATTTTTTTTGTCACGCCTATTTAATGGCGGAAAGGGTTCGACCCGTGTAATGAATTCAACTGTAACTCTTGATTTGGTACAGACTTGCAATTGTAATATATGTATATATTTGGAAATTTCAACTTTGTGTTTAATTCTTGAGGGTTTGGTTTCTTACCCGGATTCAATTTGGGAACTTCACGCTATTCATTTCTCTCTTTGTTTACTTGCTGTCGTATGGCATGCTCTTCATTTCACCTTCGGTTAGCTTGATGGTTGTTTTGTCTGGCGTTACTCTACGCTCAGTCACTTGGAATACTCTCTGTAGTTATTCCACCTGCACGGTCACTTACTTGTGCAATGCTTTACATATATTTGGTTCTATATTGATGCCATTCGGTAATATTATTGTTTATTACAGTAGTTTACATGGAATTCCGATTTCTCAAAAATAGGAATCATTCAGAACGTAAATACATTCTTTTGTGCACAGGAATTTCTAAATGAAGGAATGAGAAGAATAAATTTCTGTCTTTTTATTGTAATATAAATTCTCTCTTTTGCTTAGCTGCTGAACCCCTTTTTTGTCTTCGGTTCTGTACTTTATACAGTAGCGGTGATTCAGTTGATAACTGTATATAGTTACCCGTTTACAAACAGTTAAATAGTTAAGCTCTTCCAGTTTCCTGTTTGACAGTTATGAACCTGACTTCTAGCTACTTTGTCACTGGCCCCACAAAGGTGACCATGTACATTATTTGAAATAAGCTAACCTATTTATTACAATTTTCATTGACAGCTACAATAAAATAAACTAATTAAAATTACCTAACAGAAATTTTAAACAAACCGTAGTTGACTCTGATAGAGGAAATAAAATAAAATTAAAAGAAACTAACAGTCTTGCTGTCCCTTGTCGATTTGTTCAACCTTCCCAGTCTTCTTCTGAAACTCTGTGTGTCCCATTTCGGTCTTCGCCCTGTCGATCAGATGCTCCTGCATCAAATTCTAATATTCTTTAATAATACCCAAATCTTTAATATTATAGGAAGTTTTGATAATCCTACACAGTCTATGTTGCCCTCGATTTAGAAATTAAATCTATTTGATTCCATACTAATCCAATGTTTATTATCAATTAATACTTTTCAGGAATGGACGTCTTATATAAACAAACATGATAAATGTTCTATTCAATTTACAAATTAAATCTGCTTCACTTACTCATAATACAAGGGGCCTCCTTAATTATGAGAAAGCACAGTTGTCAAGAGTTGAACTCGTATAAATAAATAGTTGACTTAAAATAGTTGACTTAATGTATGATGCGCAAGAATCAAAATATTCTCTCTCCAAAATCGAATCGATTAAAGTTGATTTAGGGTTTCCATCACCATACTATTTGATTAAATTTGATTTAGAGTTTCCATCACCCTATTTCAATTTTATGACCGAAGACTTTGACGATAATAAAGGTGGTTTTTTTCCATATTGAGTTTTCACGTGAAAATTGTTGGTGTTACATATGTTTTTTTATGTGTTGATTTATTTTGTTCTTACTGCATCGGTTTATTGTTTAGTAAATGCATCACATTTTAATTTAAAACAATGAATTAATTGTTTATTAAAAGTTATTATATATATTTTAGTTTCGATCATTATAAATGCGGAATCAATAAAATAGCATCTACAATTTGAAATGAAAATTATTATTGAGAAAGTTTAAAATATTGATTCACTTCTGCCTTTTCAACAGTTTTCTCAACAAATAGAAAATATAAAATAAAGTTATACCATTGTACTCAATACATTACAAAAAAATCCAATTTTGTCAACTTTCTAAATAAAATAAACATTACATTTTTGGCTTTTTTTCCTGGGTCCCAAACAGCATACTTAGGAACTTTCTTGTAAGAGAAAATATCTCTTACTCGAACAATTTGGATAGATATGTAGTGATTTTTAATGAGATACATGTTGTAATACTAGGGGTGTATGTTTTTTGTTTCTTTGTAATAATAATGTTTGCTTGTTAGATTGCATGTTCTATTATATTTATATATATTTTTAATTCCAATGGATGAAAAAAATGAAAAAGTTAGTTGTATGTATGTTTTGATATATGATTGTTGGTATTATTCGTTATGGTACAATACATTTATTTCATGTTGATCACAGAACAAATAATTTTTACTTATAATAAATTATTGTAATGTGAAGAGCATGTCTATTTTTTCATATAATAACAACGTGCATATTTTGTGTTTTCTACACTTATTCCAATCCTCATACTTATAACTATTAAGTTTACTTCAATTTTATTTCTAAAATACATTGTTGTTACTTCATCGCCTTATAATTGCTAATCATTAAATTTTCATGAGTAAAAAATCCTAATACTTTCATTAAGGGAGAGTGATTTATAAAATGGACAAAACGAAATGGCATTGTATGAGTTATGGGAAACGATATGTGTACAATTTTATGATATTTAATTCAATTAAATTTTTGCAACTTGTTATCGCTTCATTTAGTTAAATAATTGTTATAAAAAATTATTTATAATAGTTATGTTAGAGTTAAAAAATATAGTTTTATCTTTTTCTTTGTTTTATTCTCTAAAAGAAATATAAGGCTTATCAATTTAATAATATAAATAAATAAACATCAATGAATATAATAATAATTAATGAATGTTAAATATAGTTTATAGATTTTTTTTTGTTTATTTTTCAAGTTCTCTATCATTTCACATGTGGTTTGAGGATCTAGGGGCATCTAAATCGTCAAAGTTACCAATCGATCATATCTCACGTCGGCCACACCAACCCTAAGTTGACTAGATTTTTTAGGATGTCTCCTCCACTAGCACTAGACACAACCACTCCCTAGAAGGTTTGATCATAAGTCGCCTTGATAACTAGGCCCATTCTGGAAAGGATGTGTTAGTAAAACTTGACATAATATATAGAAAAATTAAATTTAACAATTTATAAATAAAATAAACAAACACTAATAAATATAATAATGCTTAGTAATTATTATATAAATTATTAATTTTATTTGAATTATTGAGTGATTTGAGCTTTATTGAAGGTATATAAATAAATCTCTTCAATTAATTAAATAATATTACAAGTATATTATTAACTTCACTGAGTGTTGTTTTATGTCAAAGGCAATGATCACAAATTTATAATAAACATCATCTACAAACAAAAAATGATAAATTGTTCAAATTTTTTTAGCTTAAATAAAAGTGAAAAGACAAAATAAAATACCATAAAATTGTGACTTTGTTTTATCTTTAAGCAATAAGCATAATGTCAAATACATAATATTATATTTATATTAGGAACAAATTTATTGTTAATATATACATAAATATTAATAAAGCTATATTTAATACATTAAATTTTAATATTCTTTAATAATACCCCCACAATGTTCAATATTAGAAAATTTTGATAATTGTACAAACTCTATGTTGCCCTCAATTTACAAATTAAATCTATTGGATTCTATAATAATCTAATGTTCATCATCAATTAAGAGTTTTAAGAATGGACCTCTTGCATAAACAAACATGATAAATGTTCTATTCAATTTTACAAAAAATCTACTTCACTTACTCGTAATACAAGGCGCCTCATTAATTATTAGAAAGCACAGTTGTCGAGCGTTGAACTCGTATAAATAAATAGTTGACTTAATGCATGATGCGCAAGAATGAAAATAGTCTCTCTCCAAAATTGAATCGATTAAAGTTGATTTAGGGTTTCCATCACGATACCGATTCGATTAAATTTGATTTAGGGTTTCCATCACCCGACTTCGTGACGCGCCTGATTTACATCGTGCCTCTTAGTTGTGATTGGGCACAGATCTGCAACATTTCACGATTATAGATTTTTCACTGAGAATTGGAAGATGCTGAAATTGACATTGACGCACGGGGATCCAAAAGTTGAGTTGTTATGACGACCAATGCATTATTGATATAAGGTTTCAAAATTTACTGTGCATAGACGTGTGGATCAGCCATCATTGTTGTGCATGTGTCATGTTAGGGTTCATGTACCATGCCACAATAAAGTACTGTGACCTAATTTGGTAGAAAATGCGAAGATATCAATATGAGTGTGTCGTCCATAATCACTAAGATCCTTCCAGTAAAAGGAAAGCAGGGACGAAAGATGGAGGTGGGGACAGCCATCCGCCGACTTAAAAGCGATTGCTCTTGCATCTTCAACGGAATTGATCTCCTTCTAAAATTACTTATGGAAGCGCATATCCCAGATATGTCGGTCCCCTATTTTCCTTTGTATGGTGCGTGCGTTACTTTTACGCCACCCATAAGTGGATAATATCCACCGCATTCAAGTTTTCAACTGCACGTATGGTCGCCTCCCGAAGCTTCTCCTTTATATTTTGATGAACAAACCATGTCATGAAATTACCCACTCACATTACAACCTGAGGTAATAAATGAAAACGGAAACATATGAGATTCATTCCCATTCCAACAAGGGGAAGAAAATTAGTTCAATTTCTCAACTTACACGCTTCGGCAATTCGCAGTTGAGATTAATCGAAAGTTATCTCATTATCAGCAAAAGTAAGTCATAACGATAAGACCTAGCGTGGAACTTTCAAAAACTCTTCGCTTTTCCAGAAATAGAATCTCTTTTCTCCTATTTTTCGTCCAGTTTCACGCAAGGAGCGACTGTTATCGATTAATGAATTATATTTTGAAATAGAATAAATAGCCCACCCTTTCGACTTTTCCCGGTCTCCTTTTTCTGCAATTTTTCAATATAATTTGTGTCAATCCCCTCTACCTATGGTTAGCCAAAGGTTTATGGATTCATACCAGCCAAATGCTTATAGAGAGTAGACCACTTTAAGTGATCATGGTAGACCACCTTAGTGATTATAGAAAAATACAATTCCTACATGTCTAGGTTGTGATTCTTTTATGTAAAGGAGTTTGTTCTTATTCTTTAGGAGTTGTTTAGATTTAGATGTTTTTTAGATTGGTGTGTAGTTGAGATATTTTGTCAACCAAGTGATTGTCTCTCTAAGATAGTATACCTATCTTGACACAACACTACATGTATTTATATGTAATATTATTTGGTTAATTTATGTGGTGATCAATTTTTCAATTTGGTATCAACTAATCTACTTATGTTGAGACAACACTATATCTATTTATATGTAACATTATTTGATTAATTAATGTGGTGATAAGTTTTTCAAATTGGTATCAGAGTCCGTATGGCCCTAGGACTTGGCCCTGCCAGGGCCAAGGGAGATGGAGAGAATAAATTTTGTGTAACCGTTGTGTTGTCTATTGAATTTTGGCTACACTTGACAGCTCATAAGAAATATCCATTCGTTGTCCATGAGTGAGGCATAGTTGAGGAAATACATGTTGCATGCCAATGATAAGTGTGTCCAGGAACCAACTGAATTATCTACAACCAGAGATCTGAGTCGGCATGGTCGGAAGTTCATTTGTTCCAAAAATGGAATCAATATTTCAGCCAAGAAAATGAGAGAGGCAATGGTCACAATGGTTCGTGGCCACATAGTGCTCAAGGTCCCTTCTCTAAGATTCAAGAACGTGGTGAATTTTGGTTAATACTGCCAAGTATGGGCAGAAGTGGGTTACAACCAGGACCATTATCGATAGCTTTATCTCTAAATAGAATGAGAAGTATACATGGGAGGTTTTTTATCTATGCTACAGCTTTTGTTAATTGTCATCTGCATGGTAGTGGTGCTAATGACAAGGCTTCCAAGGATGTCAATATTGGAAAGGTGTGTATTCGACTCTTGACTCTTGAAATTCACTGAGTTGATACTCATCCTTATCCTTTGCTGGTTATGCATCCCTTTAGTGTGAAGAAAATGGGTGAGCTTAAGCTAGCAATGCAGTTCACTTTCTCATCTCTTGTGAACATCATGTACATTTATACTACCCCTTTGTTGCCCAAGATGTGTTACCTGCATCATTTGTCTGTGGGTCAGTTGGAGAGCTTGTTGTATGAAGCACTGAACATAATAAACAATGTGGCCTTTAAATTCCATGATTGAAAATATGGAAATACCAAGGTTCCTGGTTTTCTCATCAATTCTCTTTTATATTGTTATTTGCGAAATGGATCTTCTCAGCTTGGTTGTTTTTGCCTTAGAGGACAACCAATCTTTTGTTGGAGGAATTTGTAGTACCTGAAGGTGGAAATCAACTTGAGGCTTAGTTGGGCTTCGTCCTGTGTTAATGTCACTCATTGAAGCCTTCCTCAGTGATCAGACATGTTCCCATAAAGTGATTTTAGGGTGTCAAGTTCAAATTTTGTCAGTTCAGTGAGTCTTCAAGTAAAATTTGGTCACTAGGTATTAGGTCTAGGATTTGTTTCCACTCCTTCCAAAATTTTCTTGGTATCGGTCCATGTCACCATTCAGCTGAGTGTACCATCATTCAAAAAAGTTGTCATCATTATTTCAGGTTCCAATGGGTCATTTTACAACTTGCTCGTGCTTTAGTTGTGGTTAGGTAAGATTCATTTACCTCTACTAGGGTTTTGAAGGAAATTTTTCTTGGATCGTAAAATAATCAACAAAACTTGTATCCTGATGCTCATACACCTTCTTCCACCCTTAATATACCTTCTTAAGCACTTCCCATCACTAATATGCCTCAAATTCATCATTTTCCCACAAAATCTAGCTTATTTCTACAATTTGACAATTTTCTAGGGTAGGCCTGTGTTTTTCCCTTTTGGACCCCTTCACCTCACTCAATCTTTGAAATTTCACTTTCCCCTGCTTCCTAACATCCCTCCTTACTTCCCAAATTTTTTTCAAGAATTTTGAAGCCCTTTATCCACTTCATTTCCCTTCATTTCTACAATTCCCCTCTTCCACACATCGGGATAGGTTTTACTCAAATAATGTTTCTGAGAAATAGAAGATGAATTTGACAAAATTGAGAAAGGTTTTTGTCCATCATTGACCCTAGAAAAAAAAAAAATTTCATTTTTTACACAGATTTCATGGTTTGGGACAAATGTCAAAAACATCATTTGCTTCGGGAGGGTTGCTACACCTCTGGAGTGAGCTTGGTAAAATCAATTTTTCTTCTAGATGTAATGACCAAATGACTTGCTTGATGAGTCAACAGATAAGTAAACACAAAGAGATTTCTGATGAGCTATCATGAGCTAAATTTGGAGTTAAGGAAAACCTTCAAAAGTTGATTACAACAACACTCTACATTTGGGCAGGCTCATTTTGCACATTTTGACTAGTCTTGGGAGATTTGACATTTGACAAGGAAAATGAACTCCAAATTGAAAAATTAAAGATTTCATGGAATTTGGACTTGACGACATTTCCAGCAAGCTATCAAACGCCCAATTTGGACACCAGGAAAGCATCCAAAAGTGTTCTGCAAAAGGTGCTACACACCAAAATACGGCTCTATGCATAAAAGTGGCACTACACACGTGGGTTTTTTCTACAGTGTTATTTTGAATTGGTGCTATGCACAAGAGTTGCGTTATGCACCTAGGAAAGTTGCTACGCACCTGGAAGTTGGGCTATAAACAATTGAAAAATTGGTCAAATCACCTCAATACTCCCAAATTCCTCCACTGCAAATAACATCACTACTCTTGCTAAAGAGAATTGTTTCATTAGTTTTGAGTTGTGTTGTCCCTCCAAAACATCAAACGCTAATCGTCACTAAACTATCTCATATATTGTAAAAATAAAATTATTACTATTGTCCCATATTATCTTTTACCATTTCCCTAAAACTCATCCTCCCATACATAATTCCCAAATCATATACATACACCACAAACCATACACTATTCCCAAACCCTATACATACACCCAAAACCCTACACTATTCCTGAACCCTACACTATTCCCAAACCCTATACTTTCTCCACAAACCCTACAAGACATACTAACATCACCAAACCCTACCCACTCTCCCTAAAACCCTACTCATCCCTAAACTCTATTCAACATACATTTTCACACTCCCTCTTTCATACCCTCTACCCATTTCATTCCTTCACCTTATTTCCACACTATTATCCATAAAACATCCATATACAAGTACATTTTGTAAAACCAAAGGAGAACAATGGAAAGAGACACTCAGTGATAGTTCCATGGAGAGACATAAGCAACAAAGCAAAGGCAAAGAGAAGATCCACGAGGATGATATATATGATGAACAAGAAATAAAACAAAGAGTTGGAGGATAAGAAAAGCCTAATGGAACTTGAAATGTTGAAACTAAAGAGGCAAAATGACAAAGACGACCTTGTCACTTTGAATTCCATTGAGCAAGAGATTGAACATGACCAAAAAAATTGGCTTGAGAGGGTCAACATGCATCTTGGGGGACTGATAATCAAGGCCAACAAGGACAATAGAATGCTCTGGCACATGTCATATCATTATATGACTCGAAAACAAAATTTGCAATATGAGAATGAGGAAGCTTAAGGCTAGGTTGAGGAAGGCCTTAAGAAGAAAGACAAGTTGAAAATCTTGGTTGAGGCCTCACTAGCCCATTAAAGCAATTAATGAGGGTGCCTTGTGCCAAATCTGGGTAAGTTTTGGTGAGTTTTTGTCATTTTCAGATTTTGAAATTTTTCAACACAGGAAATTGCATTAGGTGGCTAATGCCACCGGTGCTATGCTTTTGACTAGGAGACTTTTTGGAGGAATGGTTTGCATATTCAGATTCATCATGATGAGAAGATCAATCCCTGAAAGTTTCAGCAAATTAGGAGCAAATCTTGGTCACCTAATGATCAAAAAACCATCAAAAAATCACCCCTCTACCTCTTTTGGGACTCACAGGAAGCAACCTTGGTAGATTCCTTTTTTGAGGGGGAAAATGACCTCCAAATGCAAAAATTCAACATGTTCCAGAAACGAGATAGGAAGACCTTCCTAATGCACTATCTTGGGCTCAATTTGGATAAGGATAAGGCCTTCAAAATCAGCTACAAAGTTGTACTACGCATAGGACAAGTGGCGCTACGCATAGAACAAGTTTGCTCAAAAATCCAAATTTCACCTAGTTTCTCTACAAGTTGACATTTTCTCTCATCTTGGATGAATCTATGATTGTAAATGATGCTATGCTATGTAAATGTAATTGTAAAATGACCTGAAAGGGTAGATTTCTCATTTTGAGGTTGTTTGGGGGTCAATGAATCAGTTTCCATGCTTATAGAGGCAAGTTGTTTGATTGCTTATATTCTAGTTCTTAGTTAGGAAATGGTTGAAACTACCCCTCTTCTCATAGATGTGACCCCTGAAGGTTAGGATGGGTGGTTTGGTTGTCTATATTATGTATTTTCTTCCTCATTTGTAAAGGTTGGACTCTTGTGGATGCTTTGAACTACATTGTACATCTCTACAACAGTTTGGTAAGGAAATAAAACAGGATTTGCAGCCATTTTTGTGGGATTCTTGTGGTAATGTGTTTGTGCATTATTTCTCCTTCTGTCATTAGTTTTTCTCATGTTTTATATGTGCCAAAATCTATTTCATTCTTCTTAACTAAATGAAATCATGATAGATAGGTAGAATACATTCGTAACAGTGCTCTGCCTTAGGAATACATTTAGTTTTTTATGTTTTCTACTGTTTGAAGATGACTCATGATCTTTGCATGCCCTCCTCAGCTCCTCACAAGTATTATACCTACCATCTCAATGAATTTCGAGTGCTAAAATGCCTACCTACCTCATCCCACAAAACACCCTGAATTCCTGACATCATTTCTCGGACCCAAAACTGCGTGCTCCATTTGATCCAGCAACAAAACCATTAAAATCAACCAAAAAAACCCTAGAGCTACTATACGTAGCCTAAATCTACATTTGATCCAGTCATCCCGATTGAGATTGACAAGGAGAGAGCCTTCTCCCGACTTGGTAGGGCCAACTATGAGGTTAAGCTAGATTTCTGGTTATCCCAAGATTGCCTCCCTTCAGCGTGAGGTCGATCTGGGTCCTAAATCAACCTCAGGTTAGAGGGAGGAAATCTTAGGATAACCACAAACCAGGCTTAACCTGGTAGCTAGCCCTACCAGGTCGGGAGAGGGCTCTCTCCTCGTGAATCTAATCAAGATGACTAGATCAAATATGGATTTTAGGCTAGGTATAGTAGCTCTAGGGTCTCTTGATCGATTTTGAAGGTTTTGTTGTTGGATCAAATGGATCTGACAACTTTGGGACTAGGAAATCACATTAGGAATGGAGGGTGTTCTGTGGGGCGAGGTAGGTAGGAATTTTAGCACTTGAAATTCAGTGACACGGTAGGTCTAAGACTAGTGAGGAGCAGAGGAGGGCATGCAAAGATCGTGAGTCCTCTTCAAACAGTAGAAAACATCAAAAACTAAATTTATTCCCAAGGCAGAGCATTGTTACCAATGTATTCTACCTATGTATCTTTATTTAATTTAGTTGAGAAGAATGAAATAGATTTTGGAACATATAAAACATGAGAAAAACTAATGAAAGAAGGAGAAACAATGCACAAACACATTACCACAAGAATCCCACAAAAATAGCTGCAAATCCTGGTTTATTTCCTTGACCAACTGATGTAGAGATGTACAATGTAGTTCAAAGCATCCACAAGAGTCCAACCTTTACAAATGAGGAAGAAAATACATAATATATACAACCAAACCACTCATCCTAATCTTCAGGAATCGAATCCATGAGAAGAAGGGCAGTTTCAACCACTTCCCAACTAAGAACTAGAATATGGGCAGTCAAACAACTTGCCTCTATAAGCATGGAAACTGATTCATTGACCCCCAAACTACCTCAAAATGATGAATTTACCCTTTTAGGTCATTTTACAATTACATTTACATAGCATAGCATCATTTACAATCATAAATTCATCCAAGATTAGAGAAAAAGTCAACTTGTAGAAAAATTAGGTGAAATTTGGATTTTTGAGCAAACTGGTTCTATGCGTAGCACCACGTGTCTTGTGCATAACGCCACTTCACAGCTGATCTTGGAGGCCTTCCCTTTAGTGAAATTGAGCCCACGATAGCTCATTGGAAAGGTATTCTTATCTAGTTTTTGGAACGTCTTGAATTTTTGCATTTGGAGGTCATTTCCCCCCTCAATGGTGGAATCTCCCAAGTTTGCTTCCTGTGAGTCCCAAAAGAGGCAGAGGGGTCATTTTTTGATGGTTTTATGACCTTCAGGTGACCAAGATTTGCTCCACATTTGCTGAAATTTTCAGGGATTGATATTCTCATCATGCTAAAATCTGAATATGCAAACCATTCCTCCAAAAATTATCCCAGTCAAAAGCGTAGCACTGGTGGCATTACATACCTAATGCAATTTCTTGTGTTGAAAAATTTTGAAATCTCAAATTGACAAAAACTCACCAAAACTTGCCTAGATTTGGCACAAGGCATCCTAATTAATTGCTTTGATGGGCTAGGGAGTCCTTAGCCAAGATTTTCAACCTGTCTTTCTCCTTAAGGCCTTCCTCAACCTAGCCTTAAGCTTCCTGATTCTCATATTGCAAATTTTATTTTCGAGTCATATACTGATATGCCATGTGCTGGAGCATTCTATTGTCCTCGTTGGCCTTGTTGATCAGTCCCTGAACATGTATGTTAACCCTCTCAAGCCAATTTTCTCGGTCATGTTCAATCTCTTGCTCAATGGAAGTCAAAGTGACAAGGTCCTCTTTGTCATTTTGCCTCTTCAGTTTCAACACTTCAAGTTCCGTTAGGCTTTGCTTATCCTCCAACTGTTTGTTCTCTTTCTTGCTCATCATCTATGTCATCCTTGTGCATATTCTCTTTGCCTTTGCTTTGCTACTTATGTCTCTCCATATAACTATCACTGAGTGTCTCTTTCCATTGTTCTCCTTTGCTTTTACAAAATGTCGTTGTATATCAACGTTTTATGGATAATAGTGTGGAAATAAGGTGAAGGAATGAAATGGGCAGAGGGTGTGAAAGAGGGAGTGTGAGAATGTATGTTGAATAGAGTTTAGGGATGAGTAGGGTTTTAGGGAGAGTGGGTAGGGTTTGGTGATGTGAGTAGGGCTTGTAGGGTTTGTGGAGAATATATGGGGTTCGGGAATAGTGTAGGGTTTGGGGTGTATGTATAGGGTTTGGGAATAGTGTAGGGTTTGATATGTATGTATAGGGTTTGAGAATTATGTATGGGAGGATGAGTTTTAAGGAAATAGTAAAAGATAATATGGGACAGTGGTAATGATTGTATTTTTACAATATACGAGATAATTTAGCGATAATTAAGGTTTGATATTTTTAAGGGACAACACAACTCAAAACCAATGAAATAATTCTTTTTAGCAAGTGTAGTGATGTTACTTACTTGCAATGAACGAATTTGGGAGTTTTGAGGTGATTTGATGAATTTTGCAACTATTTGTTTCCCAACAGCTAGGTGGTTAGGAAATTTCCCAGGTGCATAGCACAAATCCTATGTGTAGTGCCAGTTCAAAATTACACTGCAGGAAAAACCCAGGTGCGTAGCGCAACTTCTATGCATAGTGCCAGATTTTTGTACATAGTGCCTTTTGCAGACCACTTTTGGAGGCCTTCCCAATGTCCAAATTGGCCGTGTCATAGCTTGTTGGAAAGCTTGTCGAGTCTAGTTTCTAGAATATCTTGAATTTTTCAATTTCGAGTTAATTTTCCTTGTCAAATGTCAAGTCACCCAAGACTGGTCAAAAGGTAGAGTGTTGTTGCTGTCAACTTTTGAAGGTCTTCCTCAACTCCAAATTGAGATCATGATTGCTCATTGGAATGTTATTTGTGTCTACTTATCATTTGACTCATCAAGCAAGTCATTCGGTCATTCCATAGCCTAAAATCCATATTAAATCTAGTCATCTTGACTGAGATTCACAAGGAGAGAGCCCTCTCCCAACGTGGTAGGGCTAGCTACCGTTTAAGCCTAGTTTGTGGTTATCCTAAGATTTCCTCCCTTCAGGCTGAGGTCAATCTAGGCTCTAACAGCATAGATGCTATGTGATTTTTTTGTAGACTTGCATTAAACGAGTTGAGGCTGTGGCCACCATGGCTATGTAAGAGGAACAAGATTTAGCGAGCAAGTCACTTAGAAGAGATTGTAGTGGGTGATTTGACTAATCAGTTTTATTTAATACATATAATACATTAGAGCTGAAAGTATTGGTACGTGAAATTTGGTGAGACTCACTAGTCATTTGGCTTCCATATTCTAGTTAAAGAAATTTTGCACATTTACTACTTACTTTTCATGAGGACATGTTAATAGATCTTGTTCTCACACTTTAAATCTTGGTTTTTGATATTTTTAATAATGATTGTTGTCAAAAAATGTTTTTCTCCTTAATGCAAGTCACTATCATGATGATGTGTCAATAGTACTAAAGGAAGAGAGAGGAAAATTCATCCTACATGGGTAAAGATGAATGTTAGTTCCCTATACTACTAGTGTTACCCCTTATTGTTATTAGTGCGACCCGGTTATTATATTCTTGTGCCCATGTAATCCCCATATTGTTATTATTGTGCCCCATTGAAGTCCATTATTGTTATTATTGTGCCCTTACATTATTATTGTTATGTTGGCTATGATTATATTATGACCCATTAGACTCCTATGTATAGAAAGGAGGTATTCCCATTTGTATCATTCAAAAATTGTTCATTTGTGTAATGTAAAAGAGGTTGCTCCCTCGAAGAGGCTGATTTCTAAGGTGTTCATCTATCTTTTCTGTAGTTTTGTGAGATCGTTTCATAACATTTTGTATCAGAGCTTCGGATACAAGGGTTTTGGTACTCCAAATAGGTCATCATGGAATTTTTGCTATTACTTTTTTCTGCATCATTTGAGAAGCTAAAAAATCCATTTGAGGTGAAATCTCATTGAACATAGGGTCCGAATTTCAGATCTTTTCTCGCTATAGTTTCGGCAATCTCATTTGAGGAAATTAGGGTTTTTACTAGCTCCAAAATTCCATCTCAAACGAGCCATCATGGAATTTTCACTATAATTATTTTTCTACGAAGTTTCAAACTCATAAATTAAAACCCATTTGAGTTGAAAACATGGTCAAGATTGGGATTGAATTTCAAGTCTTGTTTCACTTAATCTTTTGATATGTTGTCCAAGACATTTAGCGTTTCTGCAAATTCACGAATTACATCCCAAATAGATGACCTTGGGAGAATCATCATAACCTTCTATTTGAGCATCTAATTGAAATTTTGTAAGACATTACAGAAAGAAGATGGACTGTAGTTTTTCTTTATCAGTTTCAGGTCCTAAGGTGGAAACAATGACACATGGAACTTTGTACAAGTTCACTCTACTGAACCAGTCTATAATTAAGTTATCATGGGAGATTTGACATAACTCTTACTTGGAGAATCCAATCTTGATTAGACTTGTGAGGTTAGAAATAGGACTCACAGGGCTACCACAGGATGCAATTTTAGACCTTCGAGATCTGAAATTATAGATATACATAAGATTCAAGATCAAGCTCGTAAAATCAAGAAAATGTGATATGATGAAGTTCGATGGCAAGGATATGGTAAATTGGATAGTACAAATGGAGAAATATTTTGACCTACATGGTGTATAAACCTTACAAAAGGTACCTATTACATATTTATATTTAGAACAAAATCAATTTTTATGGTACAAAGGGCTTTGTTCTCGTAAAGCACTTGTCACATGGTCAATTTTCATGAAAGAAATGATAGCACATTATGAGGATACAAAGAGTAACACCTTCTTTATCCAATTGATAAATCTCAAACAAAAGGGTTCAATGACAGAGCACATCGAGGACTTCCATAAATTGAATATATGGGTAAATGGCATTCCAGAGAAGCAAATGATTGATGTCTTCATAGGGACTTTAAAGGATAACATTCAACATGAGGTTCATCTTTGGGAACCTCATTCATTGGAGAAGGCATTCAGGTTGGCAAGAAAAATTGAAAGCAGAATTATGGAAACAAGGAATCCTACCCTTCAGAACTATAAATATGGAACTGCTTTTTCGCCTAGCCTTCCATAACCTACAAGGTTTACACAACAACAATTGGAAGAAGAAAGAGAAAAAGGGATTTTTTACACTTGTCATAGAAAATATGCTAAAGGTCATAAGTGTTCCAAGAAGAAATTATTTTACATAGATTGTGAAGAGGAAGAAGAAAAAGATGAAGAAATGTCAAAAGAAGAGGATATACACTAGGAACCAACCCCAAAGAAACAAGAAATGAATCCGACCATATCTTCTAAAGCATTGGCAAAAATTACCACTCCTCAAACTCTTAAGATAGAAGGACATACGAAGAAGGAAAAGGTTCAAGAAGTGAAATATCACATCGAGAACGAAGAAATGAGTTCAACCATATCTTGTAATGCATTGGCTAGAATTACCACTCCTCAAACTATCAAGATAGAAAGACATATCAAGAAGAAAATGGTAATGGTATTGATTGATTAAGGAAGTATGACATATTGGGAAGAAAAAGTTAATAGTGTTGATTGATTCAAGAAGTGCCCATAATTTTATTCATTTTAAGATAGTCGAGGAATTGAATTGATTCCTATATCTAGCACCAAAGTGTCAAGTGATGGTTGGAAGTGGAGGAACCATAAACTGCTTTGGGAAGTGCCATAATATCAAGCTACTTATGGGAGAATATGTATTGAATAACCCAATTCTTTCATTTCCAATGGGTGGTGTTGATGTTGTACTAGGAGTCCAATGGCTACAATCCTTGGGTACAATAACTTTTCATTTTCAAGAACGTTTCATGAAATTTTCTTTGGAAGGAAAGGAAGTTGAATTAAGGGGTATCACAGGGAAACTGGGAAACATAATCAACTCTAATGGAATGAAAAAGCTTATAAATAAACAAAAATGAGGCATAATTGCACAATTATGTTCTCTAGAGGTTCCTAGATTGAAATCATATATTTCTCCATATCTCCAAAAAGCCTTGGACAATGATTCTAAGGTATTTGAGACTCCCAAATTCCACCCACCTATTCGTGATCATGATCACTCTATTCATTTGATTCTATGAAGAGTTCCTCCAAACATGAGGCCTTACATATATCCCTATGCTTAAAACACTGAAATTGAACATATGGTTGTAGAAATGCTAGAGGCTGGTATAATTCAACCTAGTCAAAGTTCTTTCTCTGCTCTAGTAGTATTGATGTAGACGATGGATGGGTCATGGCGCATGTGTCTAGATTATCAAGAGCTCAACAAACTCACTATTAAGGATAAATTTCCCATTCTTGTCATTGATGAATTATTGGATGAATTGCATGGATTAATTTACTTCACCAAGTGGGATCTTCATTCATGATATCATCAAATAAGAATGAATACTAAATACATTTTGAAAACAACATTATTGAAGAAAGATGCATTTTCATGGACTCCAAAAGCAATGAAGGCCTTTTAATATCTTAAAGAATCAATGTGCCAAGCACTAGTCTTAGATATGCCAGACTTCACAAAAACCCTTATTGTGGATTATGATGCATTAGGAAATGGGATTGTTGATGTTTTAACGCGAAAAGAAAGACCCATTGCCTTCGAAAGTTGTCCAATGAAAGTAAATTATTTACCCAAAGCTATTTATGAGAAGGAAATGTTTGAAAGACTACATGCACTTAGGAAATGAGAACCTTACATAATCATAAGATCCCAGTTCAAACAATATTGCCAAAAATTAACAACGAACCAAAATTCATATTGGAACCTGGAGTGGTCATAGAAACAAGAACCCGATAGGTACGAAATCGAACAATTTTAGAGTATCTCATTAAGTCAAAGAACTTACCCGCTGAAGAATCTACATGGGAGGAAAAGAATTTTATATAGAAGCATGCAAAACTACTCAAGTGTTGATGACAACACTTTTTGGAGGAGAGGGGCATGTTAGGTCCCTATACTGCTAGTGTAACCCCTTATAGTTATTAGTGCAACCCGGTTTTATATTTTGTTCCCATGTAGTCACCATATTGTTACTATTGTGCCCCATATAAGCCCACTATTGGTATTATTATGCCCTTACATTATTATTGTTCCATTACAATATTATTTTTATGTCAGCTCTGTTCATATTATGACCCCTTAGACTCATATATATAGAAATGAGGTCTTGTCATTTGTATCATGCAATAATTTTTCATTTGTGTAATGTAAAGGAGGTTTCCCCCTCGAAGAGGCTGATTTGCAAGGCGTTGATCTATCTTTTCTATATTTTTCAGAAGTGGTTTCACAACAATGAAATCAACACTTTCACTATGCTATAAATAAGTATATGCTTGGTGAAATGAATTGTGTTCTTGAATTTTCTTTGGGCTTTGTAAATGAAACAATTTGATCTTGATAAAATTAACATGTAAATGTAATTTGTTAAAATTGATCACTCTAACAACTACAAATTGAAATTGGAAAGATTCAAGATGAAGGCACCAAGTTTGGATATGATTTTATAAGAAGTTGGTTGAAAGAGCGGATAGTTGAAGCAAAAATAAACATGGAAAAACAAGGTAAATGATTGTGTGTGGGATAATAAATTAGACTCAATATTATGTTGTAATGCGAATCACACATGTAATAGTAGGCAAGTATGATGTGTTTTAGTAGCCTTTAGAAAGAATGTACCTGGTAACTCCATAAGTTGGAGTGTGTAATGTAAGACTGATGAGGCATGGGTACCCTTATAAAGTTCTTCGTAATCTTAAAAGCAATTTTTAAATGAAGGTTTATGGTATGCCATAAACCACTATGTAAGTGTAGGTTTGTGGTATGCCAGAAACCACTATGTAAGTGTAGGCTTATGGTAAGCTAGAAACCACTTTGCAGTGTAGGTTTGTTGCAAGTCAGAAACCACGTGTGAGAATGGACTGGATAGGGATTCTTGTAGGCATGGTTTAGGGTCAACCGACAAAACCTTGGGCATGGTTTAGGGTAACCTAATGAAACCCAGAGCATGGTTATGGGTAATCTAAGAAAACCCACGATAATGATGATGGAGGGGGATCTACTAGTACATGTACAGATATGTAGATAATGGTTGACTAAGCCATTTACATGAAGGACAACCAACTAGACTGGCAGTTGCAGTGGTTGGTACTCATGCATTCTGGTAGATGGTTGTTCATTTAAATGGGCATCGACATAATCTTTTTTTTAATCATGTTTGTAAACATCAAGACCATAATTAGAGTTTGTTGATTAAGATCAAGATAAGTATTCATTAAAGGGGTGACTTGGAAAATGTAGTTCATAATTCTCTGAGTTGTGATTCTTTCTATGTAAAGGAGTATGTTCCTATTCCTGATGAGTTTTTTAGATCTAGATGTTTCCTAAATTGGTGTGTGGTTGAGATATTATCTCAACTAAGTGATTGTGTGTCCAAGATAGTCTACCTATCTTTAGACAACACTACATGTATTTATATGTAACATTATTTGATTAATTCATGTCGTGATCAAACTAGAAAATATAGGAAGACCATCCTTAGTTGAGAAGACCCTGGATCTTTCCATAGTGTTTGTCTCATTCATTTATTTATAAATCAATCAATAAATACACATAAAGATGCATTCAAATAGGGAGGTTAAAAGAAATCCCCAAAAAATATGATCTACACCTGATCTAGGACACAACCAAAACAACCTAACATATGTTTCTCCATTATTTTCAACTTCCCCCATTAATGGGTAAAGGGTCATTTCCACACCTAACACTCCCAAAAAAATTCAAGTTTTATCTTCCCAATGGGCTTTTTGAAAATGTCAGCACCATTTTCACAAGTATTACAATATTCAATTAGAAATTCCTTAGACTGTATCTTTTCTTTAATAAAATGAAATTGGGAATCAACATGCTTTGTCCTTACATGAAAGATTGGATTATTTGTCAACTTTATTGAGCTCTCATTGTCACACTTGATTACATTGGCCTCCTTTTGTTCCTCTCCAACATCTTGAAGAACTCACCTCAACGAAACAAATTCACAAGTTGCTTCACACAGAACTTTATACTCTGCTTTTGTAGATGACAAAGATATAGTACTCTACTTCTATCTACTCCATGATACAATCCCAGATCCAATATTGAATGCATAACATGTGGTAGATCTTCTATCATCCAGATTACCGTCCCAATCGTGTTAGCTCAACATCAAATGATTCAGTATATTTAAGACCTAAATTAGTTGTTCCTTTAAGATATCTTAGCACTACTTTTTCTTCTCTCCAATGTATTTCTAGAGGTCTCTCCATAAATTGACTTAACATACTAACAAAGCATGATAAATTAGGTCTAGTTGTAGTAAGGTAATTCAAGCTTCCCACTAGTTGACTATGCAATGCACCATCTACCTCCTTCGAGCAATCATCATAATGTAGTTTGACATTCCACTGAATTGGAACAAAAGAAGCTTTGCATTGATACATATTAAACTTCTAAAGTACTTCTCTCACATACTTACCTTGAGTAACAGAAGTCTAGAATGCATCTCTCAACATTTCAAGAATTAGACAGTAATATAACTCACCAAGATCTTTCATCTCAAATACTTGTGACATTTTCACCTTAATTTCACTAGTTAGTTGTACTTAATTTCCTGTAATAATTAGTTCATCAACATACAATGAAATTAGTACTACATGTCGCTTTGAATCAAACTTGGTATATATATTTTGATCACTTTGACTCCTCATAAAAACCTGCTAAAGAAAGAAGGAATCTATCTTTTCATACCATGACCTAGGTGCCTGCTTTAGAGCATAGAAAGATTTCTTTAATCTGCAAACTAAATGTTCCTACCTTTTTTCCACAAAATTTTAAGGTTGTTTCATAGAAACCTTCTCCATAAGATCAACATATAGAAAAGACAATTTTACATCTAATTTATGTGAATTCCAATTAACAATCTAATAGTATTCAATTTAGCTATTGGTGTAAATGTTTCTACATAATGAATTCCCTCCCTTTCTGAGTACCCTTTTGCCACCAATCTACCTTTATATTTATCTATACTACCATCTTCTTTAAACTTAGGTTTGTTCATCCATTTACATCCTATGGGATCTTTTCCTTTAGGCAGTTCAATTAATTCCAAGGTTTTATTTTTAATTATAGATTCATATTCTACCTCCAATTCTTTTCTCCACGCTTTATGTTCATTAGCTTCATTAAAACTCATGGGTACTATGACATTCAAAACACTAGTCATGAGATCATAATCCTAATACCTTTTAGGTAGTTGAATTCATCAAGTATATCTCCTTCTCACTTCTTTGTTTTTACCTCTGTTCACTGAAAGTACTTCTGCACTTCCGATTTACATCTAACTTCTAGTGATGTCGACATCACTATATTTTTCCCCAAATTTTTGCTACTTACTATTTTTTGCTTTTGCTTCTACTTCATTGTCTTCAAATTTAAGAACAATGTGCCACTTTTCATAACTGTTATACTTGTTGCCTTCATCTGCCTACTCAAGGAAAATTAGATCTCTACTGACAAATACTATGTGAGGAGATGGATCAAACATTTTATATGCTTTAAATTCTGAACAATATTCTACAAAAATACATTTAATTTCTTTAACATCGAGCTTCTTTCTATTATCCTTCAGAATATGTGCAAATGCCTTCCACCCAAACACCTTCAAATGATGAAATATTGGTTTAAACCCATACAAGGCTTTCAATAGGGTCTTGAGATCAAGATACCTTATTGGACTTCTATTCTTTAAATAAACAACATTACTAATGGCTTCTACCCAAAAAGAATTTGAGAGGTTCTTACCTTTGATCATACTTCGTGCATGCCTCACCAACGTTCTATTTTTCCTTTCTGCAGCACCATTCTATTGTAGAGAGTAGAGTACTATGAATTGTTATGCCATTTTGTGATCCTTAGAATACTTGGTGAAGTTCCTCAAGTTGTACTCCACCCCTTGATTTGAACGCAATATCTTTATGAACTCTTTTGCTTGTTTCTCTGCCATGGTTTTGAATTCTTTGAAATACTAAAAAACATCACTCTTTTTTATGAGGAGACACAACTAAGTGTACCTTGTGCAATCATCAATAAACAAAATAAAGTAATAGGAGCCTCTTAGGGATCCGATATGCATGCATCCACAAACATTAGAATGCACAAATTCTAATACATCTCTTTTTATCCTATCAGAATTAGAGGGGAATTCATCTCTATGAATTTTTCGTAATGCACAACCTCCACAAGTAGCGTATTCATTCTTTAATATACGGAGTCCTTCAACAATAATTTTTTTCGAAAACAACAATAAATCATGATAATTGATGTGACCATACCTCTCATTCCAAAGAATTTTTGTTGAGATAGTTGTAGAAGTTAGTGATTTATGACTTTTTCTAATAAAATCAAGCTTGTACAAGCCTCCAACTCTGACTCGTGAAGCAATAGGTTTGCAGTGATCTAGTAAAACTTTCACTATGCAATGTGTTTTGAAGAATTCAACCTTCATATTTTGATATGTAATTGTAGACATAAAGATCAATTTTTTATTTATCCAAGGCACATACATAACGTTATAAACATGTTTGAAATTTCCATTTGGCAAAGTTATAGGAATATCCCCACATCCATTGATCTGATGTGGGTGATAATCTCCAAGATAGATATTAGCACCATTGCATAACTCGAAATTTTCATACGAACTACTATTACACATCATATGAATTGAATCTCTAGAGTCCACGAACCATGTATTAGCATCATCCATTTTAGCATAAGATGCAACATTAGACACAAACATCTTGATATTTTTGAGATCAAAATTTATGGCTTCTCCTGCAAAATGTCTTGACTATCTTCTATGTTTATGCCTAGATTAATCACTTTTTTTCTTATAATATTCTCTTGTAAGATGCCCACTTTTACCAGATTAAAAACATTTTATTCTTAAATCATTCTTGAGAGATGTACTAGCTAACATACTCGCACATAAGGTTTTTCATGAGATGCTGGACAAGGGCTTATCCCTAATCTTATGGTATAGATTACAATAATTAAGGGGTTTTGTAGACATGAAAGATTGGGTAAGGCTAATAATATGCTTTCCTTTATGGTTGAAATTGGTGTGGATCCATATATTATATCTTACAATATTTTGATAAAAGAATACCACAAGTTGCGCATGACAGAAGGAGCAAAACAACTTTATTCAGCGGCCATAAAGAAAAATGTGTTTCCTAGTAAAAGAAGGCAGAACCTTGTTTTGAAGTTAATGTTCAAGCACCGAAGATAAATGGTCAATCACTTGGGCTTTGATGTATTGGTTTCTGAGTTCTCCCTTTTGTACATTTTTTCAATATAATTTGTGGCGTATTGAATATTTTTTAAGCGATGTGGACACGCTTTTATTTTGTAATCGATTTGGGTATCACAAAGACCTTAGCATAATTGAAAACATGTATTATACTTTTTTTAATATAAAAAATTGTAGCTATATAAATTAAATTTGGGGATCGCAAAACCCTTACCAGAATTGAAAACATGTATTGTATTTTTTTAATATAAACTACTGTAACTATATAAATGAAATAACTGACTAATGTGGGTAGTTATAAAACCACTTTCCTCGTAATCCTTTTTTCCGTCTATCTTATATGGCTAAGATTTAAAATTCATAAAAATTATTAAAATAAAACTGTTTTAAATTATATATAATATATATATAATATATATTATATATAATATATAAAACTGAGTAACAAGATTTTAGTTATGGAAATTAATTTTTATTTTATTATAAAAATTTAAATATATAAATAGACTTTCTAACAATCGTATAAATCAATTCCATAAATTATTAATACGACAAGTCCAAAAAAAATAAAAGAGAAAAACAAATTATAAAATTCATCTCGATGAATCAGTGACGATAGAAAATAATCTTTGAACAATATATCGTATAGACAACCGTTAATATCAGCGTACTGTTTCTTGGAAAAGCCATTGTAATCCCAAATCCACAACCATTTCAATGGAATATCTACTGATCCAAAACCGTTAATGTCACCACAAGAGAAGTTCTACCACCAAATGCCTTTAATGGATGTGCATTCCTTGTCACAACCTTCGTGTAACCACCTCGGCCTTTGGTGATCCAATGTCTTCAACTTCCTGGTCATATTGTTGTCGCAAGCGTTCTTTGTAATTGCAGGTACATGACAATGGTGACACTGATAGGAACCCATTATAATATGATATGACCAAATTATATAGTCAAGATTAGTCAAGAGATGACACAATATACGTAAATGACACATTCACATTCTCTTCGATTTGTTAGCGTAGTAAAACAATTGCTTGGAGGAAGTAGCAGTGTCAACAACCTACTTGATTTTACAAACACAAATCACTTGGTTTGCGTAGGATTTAATCTTCTTGATATGAATTTTAAACGATGTTATTATCGAAAAAATGTAAAGATTATAAAAGCACCTCTATAAAATAAATTATGAACTTAGATACTATATATTCTTAAATATATTTAAATGGTAAGTTTAAGGGTTTAATTTATTTTCACTAGAAGGTTAAAATAATAGATAAAATATGACAAATTGTGATGTATATTTATGTATTTCCATGTTTGTTAAGTAAATATTTTTTCAAATTGTAGAAATAATTTGAAATTTGTACTTACTAATGAATTTAGATCAAAAAAATAGATACAAAATTTTCTATTCAATTTGTGGAAGGAAAAACATACAATAAAAACACATGTAATTATTCAATTACAATGAACACATTTTTTTTTTAAATGCGAAAGTTAACTTGGAAATACACCTGTTGTATTTGTATGATATTAGATGAGAATAATGATCTATCACTGATGAGGTCAACCCATGTGGTCCCTCCGTTGATGTGCTGAGGTGTAAACGAGCGTAGTGAATATAATAATATTGTGGATCTGTTGAATATTTATGTTGGTTGATTTGCAATCAGCGTCGTATGTATTTTGTTTTATGAGGGTTTGTACCTTAATACCCTGTCCTTTGAACACTTGTCCCTCCTCGGGATCCCACGAATCCATTCAGGTTTTGGGGTTTTTACCCTTTCGCACTCATCTCATTCTCATTGTTTCGCTTGGTCTTTCGCTCTGCAAGCTCTGTAACTGGGCGGTTTGTTTGTTCTGGATGCGGATTCCTGCAACTTGTTTACACGATTCGTTGGTTATGGCTCCTGGTTACCCTCTCAGCTTCGGTCGTTGGTATCTGGTCTTATATGATTTTGTTCCTCCAGCATTTTATGAATACTTTGGTAAGTTTGCATGGCACAATTCCTCGGCTTGCATGTCGAACACTACTATGATTTGAGGTTTCGTTTTTCCTTCGAGGGTCTCCGTCTCTGCGTATGCTGTTCATATCCTGTAAGTGATTTAAGCTTTACGGTGGTTGTATAATGTTTGTTGTTTGTTCCAACACTGGTTCAGCTACTCTTCACGGTTCTTGGCAATTCGATGGCGGCATCCTCAGTTGGAAACTCTGCGTGCTCATTTGATAAGTTTTTGGGTTCTATGCCGGAATTTTTGTATCCTTCTTTACCTGTACCTGATGTAGTGTCTCCTTCGTGAACAAGGGTCTTCTTGGGGTCGGCTGAAGGCTATAGTTCACCGAACAGGTAGGGTGTCATTACCTTCTGTTTGTTTGTCTATTTCAAACTTTCTTTCACTCGGTTGACGTTGTTGCTTGGTCTAACCACTCCTATGCATGCTCTTGCAGGTGTGACTGTTCATGGGTTCTGGTGTTTGAGCTTTCGGCGGTTAGGGCAAACACGGGTAGTTTCTATGATGTTTGGGTGTTTTCGACTTTGCTTGCTAAACCTGGTTATTGGTCTTAGACTACTCTTTGTCTGTACTTGACCCTTCTTTAGCCGTTGGGCAGGAGGTGGGTTATGATTCTGAGTCTTGCGGAAAGTTGGTTTCTTGTTTACTGTAGGGGTTAATGGCTCATGACTGTGGTTTTAGTTCAGGCCTCTATTTCAAACAATATGTAAAAAGAAAACTTATATTGAAATGTTTGTGGCCGACTGTGCAATGTATTCTTATGAATTGAATTTTTGATGAATAGTTAAGACTTGTGTTGTTTTTCCCACATACCTGTTACGAAGTCTTTCTTTAATGGTCTGGTTGTATGTACTTTTTCTATTGCTTGTCGTTCAACTGGTTATTCTTCCCTCTGGGCTCAAAACCTGTAGCAACACGTTCAACAGTCTTGTATAATACTCTACTAGCGCAATTACACAATTTCTAAGGACACGTTAGGAATATATATGTGCACAAAATGTTTTTTTTATTATTACCTCTGTTCTTTTTCATACAAAGTCGAACCCCTGTGATGGTTTGTTTCACCCATTTTATAACACTGTATACAAACAGTTTTGTAACTGCTATTAGTTGTGTTGTTGGTTATATCAGTTATTTCATATACGGGCTTTTCCATAGCTAGTTAGTACACTCTGTTTTACATGGATTCATAACCTTAATATAGCTGTTCGGGAAACAAAGTATTCTACCTAATCACTACTTCTCCTAATTAAAATTAAAAGTAATAACAATATTTTTTTTTTGGCAAGTTAAAGAGTAAAGTAAAAAAAAAAAAAAACAAAGACAGATCTATTGTCCATCCAACGAACTGTGTCCTTTGTCCTTTTTGGAAACCACTGCCCTGTTAGCCAGATGCTCCTGCATCAGGCTCCCGGGGTAAAAGAAAATCATGGCTCCGTTACATGAGTTCCTCTACCGAATAGCCAACCTTCTGTATCTGCACTGCGTCGAGCCATGAGCTATCCTCCATTGGAAGGTCTCTCCACTTGACGAGGTAACATAGATATTCTTTCCTACGTGTCTTCTTGGCTACTTGAGTACTGAGGATCCCTTCAATCTCATCGGACTGAGCCGAAGGCAATTGTTTCTTCCAAGAACCATCTCGAAATTGGGTGTTCCATTCTCGCTGTACCACACTATCATCCTCTGCTTGGGCATTATATGGGAACAGGTCTCCCACATTGAGAATAGGTGATATGCCTATGTCAGGTGGACGTTGAATCTCGTAAGCGTTAGCTGAAAATTTTCATAGGATCTTGCATGGACCAATTTTCTTATATATTAACTTATTATATGTGCCCTTAGGAAACCGTTCTCAGCGCAGGTGCGCAAGGACCTCATCTCCAACATTAAAATGCACCTCTCATCGCTTTGAATCTGCCTGCTACTTGTATTTCTGTACGCTATCCTGCAATCTTACATTAACATTTTCATGAAGTTCGCTCATTGCTTCAGCAAAGTCTTCCCCATCTGTGCTTCTCCATTCCAGCTTTCCTAATCTCACAGTTCATGTATTCCCTGAGGATGCATGCCATACAAAATTTGAAATTGGCTGTGTCCGGTGCTATGATTGGGCGAATCGTTATAAGCGAATTCTGCCTGGGCAAGAGCTCAATCCCATAATCGTGAATTTTCTCCAGTCAAACTCCATAATAAATTCCCCAAGCTCCTGTTCACCACTTCCGTTTGTCCATTAGTCTGCGGATGATACGCAGAGCTGAAATTCAGTTGCGTGCCCAACGTTTTCCACAGGGTGCGCCAAAAGTGTCCTGTGAATTTTACATCCTTGTCTGAAATGATAGTTCGGTAGGCCATGTAATCTAACAACCTCCGTGAAAAATAGGTGTGCCACATACATGGCATCACTAGTTTTCCAGCAAGGAATAAAATGATCCATTTTCGAAAATCTATCTACCACCACCATTACTGAATCATACCCCCGCTGCATTCTAGGCAGTCCTAAGACAATGTCAATATTGACTGAGTCCCATGGCCTACTTGGAACAAGTAGTGGTGTGTAAAGTCCAGTATTTTGACTGTGTCCTTTTTCCAGTTGGCAGACTTTACACTTGTTCACATATCTTTGTACATCCCTGCTCATTTTAGGCCAATAATAAAAATGTCCAAGTTGCTCCGAAGTTTTGTTGATGCCAAAATGTCCCGCTAAACCACCACTATGCTTCTCCTGTATAATATTCTCCCTCATTGAACAGTCCGGGATACATAACTATCCTCCTCTGAACAATAATCCTTCCTGTAAATTATAGTCTAACCATGGACTTGCATTCCTCAACACAGGATTTCGACAGGCTTCAAAGGCTTCCTTGAAATCTGTGTCCGTATGGTACAAATCCTTTAGATGTTCGAACCCCATCATCTATATGCTACTTTCCTGTAAGAGAAAAGCTCTTCTGCTCAAGGCATCTACCACTTTGTTGGCTTGCCCAATCATGTGTTTTAACACGAAAGTGAAACTCTACAAGTATTCACCCATTTGGCGTGCTTATGGTTTAACTTGTGCTATTGCATTACATATTTTAATGCCGAATTATTAGAAAATAAGAGGAACTCATTGCCCAGCAGGTAGTGCCTCCAATGTTTTAAAGCTTGGACCATAGCATAAAATTCCTTGTCATACGAGGAATATTTCTGCCGACTCTCGTTTAGTTTTTCACTAAAAAATGCCACTGGTCTGTCTTCCTGACTGAGCACAGCGCCAATATCTATTCCACTTGCGTCACATCAAACCTGAAAGAGTTTATTAAAGTCGGGCAGCCTCAAGATTGGCCTCTCCGTGATATTCCACTTCAAATGCTGAAAACTGGCTTATGTCGCCTTAGTTCAACAAAAAGGCTGACTGGCCTTTTTGATGGTCTCTAACACTGGCGCGCAGATTTCACTGAAATTTCTAATAAATTTTCGGTAAAAACTTGCGAGTCCGTGGAAACTAGTACCTCAAATAAGCTCTTCGGTGATGGCCAATTTATAATTGCTGCAATCTTCTCGAGGTCCATTTTCAATTCATTTTCCGCAACTACAAACCCCAAATAGACCATCTCCTTCTACAGGAAAGTGCATTTCTTTAGGTTTATCGGCAATTTGTTTTTTTGTAACTTCTCTAACACCCTTCGAACATGTTGAAGATGTTCTCCTTCCGTTCTGCTGAAAATCAAAATATCATCAAGGTAAACTATCACGAACTTGCCAATAAAATCCTTTAACATCTCATTCATCAATCTCATAAAAGTACTGGGAGCATTGCTCAATCCAAATGGCATGACCAACCATTCATACAAACCTTCATTGATATTGAAGGATGTTTTCCATTCATCTCCTTCCCTAATCCTGATCTGATGATAACCACTCTTCAGATCTATTTTTGTAAAATAAGCTGCTCCGCTAAGATAATCTATCATGTCGTCCATCCTGGGTAAGGGAAATCTATATCGAATCGTGATTTTATTAATAGCCCGCGAATCTGTACACATTCGCCATTCTCCACCCTTCTTAGGTGCAAGTACTGTTGGTACTGCACAAGGGCTCAAACTTTCTCTGATCAGTCCCTTATCCAGCAACTCCTGCACTTGTTTACGAATTTCTTCATTGTCTTTCGGACTCATCCTGTACGCTGCCTTGTTTGGCAAGCTTGCTCCAAGTATAAAATCAATATGATGGCTAATACTCCTCTTGGGAGGCAATTTATCTGGTAGATCATCAACTACAATGTCTTCAAATTCTTTTAATAGCTCCTGAATCTCTGCAGGCAATTTTGACTTCTCTGTGTTCAGCAACATTGGTTTTATCCTCCTTACAATCGCATAATTGACCTCATTTTGCTCAATCTGCTTCACAAACTGTTTTCCTCCTATTAACAATGCTTTTGTTCCACTCAGTTCTGCTGCATCCTCCTCTTTGATGGGTACAAGCGTATGTTTAATCCCATCTTTCACAAATTTATAACAATTTGTCTTCCCATCATGCGTCACCTTTCGATCATACTGCCACGGTCTCCCTAGCAGTATATGACACACGTGAATTGGCATAATATCGCAGACCACCGTGTCTTGGTATTTTCCAATGTGAAATTCAACCTCGCATTGTTCATCAACTAATAGCTGGTGGCCTTTCTATAGCCACAACACCTTGTAAGGTGTGGGATGCTTAAGCCGCTTCAATCCCAGCTTTTCCACCTTTTCGGTGGCGACTAAATTGTCTGTACTTCTGCTGTCTATAATCAATTTACAGCACTTTCCATGTGATTTTCAAACTGTTCGAAACAACACCTTTCGCTGGGTCTATTCAGCCATCTTCTTGGCTGGCTTCAATAGCACTTTGTTCAAAACTAAAGCCTCTCTTATTTCTGCCACATTTTCTATCTCCCGGGCTGTGCTTCAGCTTCCTCAGGCTACGCAACAAATGCTCCCCCCTAGCCAGCGTGCTCAACTTCTGGGCATTCGAAGGATCTGTGCCCCCAGTTATGGCACCTGTAGCACTGGACATTAGTCCCCCTTCCGTGACCATTTCCTCTTCCCCGCTCATATGGTTGACCTCCTCTAGTGCTATCTCCCTTCTCTGCTGTCCCTGAAGCTCTGGAATTGCTGCCTTCTTCACTGTTAGTGGCAGTTCTCCCTCTGCCGTAGGACTGTCCTTGTCCTCTGCCATTCCCTCTCCCTCTCCTGTTGTTTTGTTTCCTATTAATTTTCTCTTCAGCCTTTACAACACTATGAAAGGCTTCTTCTATATTTCTGGGAGAGAGAATACTGATCTTGTCCAATATCTCCAACCTCAAGCCATTCACGTACCTCGCTATTTTTTCTGGAGTATCATCTATATAACCAGCACGTAAATTTAATCGATAAAATTCCTCCGTATACTCCTTTACAGTCGTACCTTTCTGCCTTAAATTCTATACTCGCCGATAAAGTTCAACTTGGTAGTCTTTAGGCAAAAACCTGCCCTTGAATTTTGCCACCATCCTTGGCCACTTTCTTATCGACAACTTGTTCATCCGTCTTCTGTCTGCCTAGAAACTATCCCACCATAGGGAAACATGTCCTTTTAATTTAGTCACAGCAAATCTAACTCTTTTTTCCTCACTAATCTCTTCATTTTCAAAATACTTGTCTAACTCACTCACCCAATCCAGCAAAACATTGACGGACAGACAACCATCATAATTAGAGATCTCAGGTTTGGTTTTGCTGTTGGCTAACAGTACTGATCTCAACAGTCTTAACTCTGGGGCTTCTTCCTCTGACCCATCTATAACAGTTGCCACCTCGTCTTCACTGTCATCTCCAAGTTCTGGGTCTCTTCGCCTACCTTCCTCTACTGCTTCCAAGCGAGAAGTAATGATTCTCAACTGTTCTCTGAAGCCCTCGTCTGCTACTCTGTGAGCACCTCTTCCTCGTCCTTGTCTTTGTACTTCCATCTTTCCCTGTTTCCTTAAAATGCTGCTCTGATACCACTTGATGAGGCCAGCCCACGTGGTCCCGCCGTTGATGTGCTGAGGTGTAAACGACCGTAGTGAATATAATAATATTGTGGATCTATTGGATATTTATGTTGGTTGATTTGCAATCGGCGTCGTATGGATTTCGTTTTATGAGGGTTTTTACCTTAATACCCTATCCTTTTAACACCTATACCTCCTCGAGATCCAACAAATCCGTTCAGGTTTTGGGATTTTTACCCTTTCGCGCTCATCTCATTCTCATTGTTTCGCTTGGTCTTTCGCTTTGCAAGCTCTATAACTTGGCAGTTTGTTTGTTCTAGATGTGGATTCCTACAACTTGTTTACACGGTTCGTTGGTTATGGCTCCTGGTTACCCTCTCAGCTTTGGTCGTTGGTATCTGGTCTGATATGATTCTGTTCCTCCGGCGTTTTATGAATACTTTGGTAAGTTTGCATGGCACAATTCCTCGGCTTGCATGTTGAACACTACTGTGATTTGAGGTTTCGTTTTTCCTTCGAGGGTCTCTGTCTCTGTGTATGATGTTTGTATCCTATGAGTGATTTAAGCTTTATGATGGTTGTATATTGTTTGCTGTTTGTTCCAACACTGGTTCAGCTATTCTTCACGGTCCTTGGCAATTCGATGGCAGCGTCCTCAGTGGGAAACTCTGCGTGCTCATTTGGTAAGTTTTTGGGTTCTGTGCCGGAATTTTTGTATCATTCTTTACCTGTACCTAATGTAGTGGCTCCTTCGTGAGCAGGGGTCTTCTCGGCTGAAGGATATAGTTCACCGAAGAGGTAGGGTGCCATTACTTTCTGTTTGTTTGTCTGTTTCAAACTTTCTTTCACTTGGTTGATGCTGTTGCTTGGTCTAACCACTCCTATGCATGCTCTTCCAGGTGTGACTATTTGTGGGTTCCGGTGTTTGAGCTTTCGGTGGTTAAGGCAAACGTGGCTAGTTTCTATGATGTTTGGCAGCTTGTTCTTTTAGGGGTGTTTTCGACTTTGTTTGCTGAACCTGGTTACTAGTCTTAGACTGCTCTCTATCTGTACTTGACCCTTCTTTAGCCGCTGGGCGCGACGTGGGTTATGATTCTGAGTCTTGCGGAAAGTTGGTTTCTTGTTTACTGTAGGGGTTAATGTCTCATGACCGTGGTTTTAGTTCAGGCCTCTATTTCAGACAATATGTAAAAAAAAAAAAACTTATATTGAAATGTTTCTGGCCGACTATGCAATGTATTCATATGAATTGAATTTTTGATGAATAGTTAAGACTTGTGTTGTTTTTCCCACATACCTGTTACGAGGTCTTTCTTTAATAGTCTGGTTGTATGGACTTTTGCTATTGCTTTTTGTTCAACTGGTTATTCTCCCCTCTGGGCTCGGAACCTATAGCAACACATTCAGGAGTCTTGTATAATACTCTACTAGCGCAATTACACAATTTTTGAGGACACGTTAGGAATATATATGTGCACAGAATGTTTTTTTTTATTATTATCTCTATTCCTTTTCATATAAATTCGAACCCCTGTGATGGTTTGTTTCACCCATTTTATAACACTATATACAAACAGTTTTGTAACTGATGTTAGTTGTGTTGTTGGTTATATCAGTTATTTCATCTATGGGGTTTTCCATAGCTATTTAGTACATTCTGTTTTACATGCATTCATAACCGTAATATAGCTATTTGGGAAACAAGGAATTCTACCTAATCACTACTGCCCCTAATTAAAATTAAAAATCATAACAATATTTTTTTTCGGCAATTTAAAGAGTGAAGTAAAATAAAAATAAAAACAAAGACAGATCTATTGTCCATCCAACGAACTGTGTCCTCTGTCCTTTTTGGAAACCACTGCCCTGTTAGCCAGATGCTCCTGCATCAATTACAGTGACAATTTCAATGCTTGAAGCTCAACCTACAATGCAATATTGATCTCCGCTTGAGGCTTGAGTATGCTCTCACTAATGATTAGCCAAAATAGGCCTTATGCTCCTATTTCCTTGTGCAAATCCTACTCTTAAAGAATATGGAAGATCCTATTTCCTTGTGCAGATCCTAGGAGAAATGGCTCACTAGGCAATTCGAATTGAATCCACCACTAGGCCTACTTTTAATAAATTGAGTAGTTAACTAAGAGATGTGCGTTAACAACATTTACAACTACTCAACTAAACTCATACTGACTCTATTCTGAACTAGTGCTCAGATAACTAACTTTCACTAAAGATAACACCTCTAGATAGCTATATGTTAGCCACCAACTTGCACACAACTTTACCTCTAGCATACAATCTTGAATTGACTCACTTAACTGAGTGATTTGCCTACGCCACTCTTACTAACCGCCTTCCAACTCATCCTGCTTAAGTGGACATTCAAATTTTCTCATTTGACTAAGGAACAAGTCAAATGAAGCCTTTTCTTGCTACAATTTAACACTCACTCTTAGCAAGAAAAGGGTTCTAAACAAACCCAATATGTCTTCTGTGGAACTCAAACTTGCCTCTTCAAAAATCCTTTCTCAGAATGTCTTCATCCTGCTCCTCTGTAGGAATTTATTGTAACATAACAATCTTTCTCTGCATAAAATCTCTCAAGTAATGGTACTTGATGTCAATATGCTTTGACCTATCATGAAACACTATGTTTTCATAGAGTTCTATACAACTCGTATTGTCACAAGGGATCAATGTAGGCTCCAACCCCTAAATGAAGAGACCAACCAGGATTTTCCTCATCCAAATAGCCTCATGTGTTACTTAACTAGTAGACATATACTTGATATCTACTGAGTTGAGTGCGACAAATCTCAGTTTCCTAATGTAACGAGAAAGTGTTGTTGACGAAAAAATAAATAATTCTCTCAATGTGCTCTTCCTATTTGAGGGACTCTCTGCACAATCTACATTTTTGAAGCCTTGGAGCTTCACTCCATCATTCGGTCTATACCATAAACCAAATTTTGTTTGACCTCTGAAGTATCTAGGAACATGTTTCAATGATTTCCAATGAAGCTTGGTAGGCTCAAACATGAATTGATTAAGTATGCAAAATAAATATCGTTCCTTGTGTTCACTAGTACATCAAGGACACCATCCTTAGTGCCTTCTACTACCTCAAGTGTATAAGCATTCTCTTTCCTCTAGTTAGTACCAAGAGGAGTTTCCATGGGTTTACAATTTGGCATATGAAATCTTTGAAGGATTTCATATGTGCACTTCCCCTATCCAACAAATATCTCTCCATCGCCCTACCACAAGTCCAAGCAAAGGAAGTAGTGCATGAAACTCATATCCTTTATCTCGAACTCCCTTGCAAGGTCATCCTTGCAAGACTGGATCATCCTATGATATTATGTCAATATCAATTCATTCATATAAAGGAATAAGATGAGAATACAACCATGTACAATAATGTAGTAGATATTGGCATCTGCTTCACTCTTAGTGAATCAAAATCCATTGAGATAAGAATCTATGTGAGTATACAAAGCATGAGGTGTCTACTTGAGACCATAGAGGTCTCTCTTGAGCCTACACACATTTGCCTCCCTGCTGAAGCTCCTGAACCCCTTAGACTACTCAACGTAGAACTCTTCTTAAAACACTATATTGAGGAAGGAAGTATCAACATCCATTTGGTGGATCCTCCACCCAAACCATGTTTCTAATGAAAGTATAGACATGATAGATGAGTATCTTGCCACATGGGTAAATTTCTCCTCATAATCAATTCCCTCCACCTATGAGAAGCCTTTGCGCCCAAATTTGGCCTTTTACTTCTCAATAATTCCATCAGTTGCATGTTTCGTATTATACACCCACCTTGAGGCAATAGAAAATTTTCCCTCAGGTCAAGGCACAACCTCCCAACAACCATTCTTCATGATTGAGTCACACTCCTCAACCATGGCATCCAATCAAAATTCTTGGGAAGCTTCCTCCTTCAATGAATATGGCATAGAATCAATCAACTCTAACATAAGTGCCATATATCCTCTATGTATGCCTAATGATCACCTTTTTCTGTGTAAGGAGTTAGGAGCTCCAACCTGATCTTGAGCTTCCTACACCAATTTTTCAACCATCTTGGTGTTCTTACTCCCTTTTCTAAAAGGTGTTGTGTGAGTGGATGCATCCACAATTTCCACTCCTTGCTACTCTACCTACAGCTTCTCCACATCAACCGCTTGGAATTTCCTCTTGCCTTCGAGCAATATATGACTCTGTGAATTTGACTAAGGTTCATACTTTGGATCTAGAAGCTCCTCCTCTATTGGTATGATCAACTCTTGCTCTAGAAAGCTCCTCATACATTTTACCTCATCAAATCTTACAACCCTCCTCACGAAAGCCATCCTGAGTGAGGGCATGTATTACCAGTAAATATGATGTGTCTCAGAATAACCCACAAGGAACACCCTTTCAAGAGTGGGCTCCAACTTTTTCCTTCTATATTTGGAAACATGACAATAGACTATGGAACCAAAATTTTGTAACTAGCACACATCTGGATTCCTCCTAGAGAAAGAATCTTGAGGTGTAATGATTCCACGTAATTTTTCAGGGCTCTTGTTCTACAAGTAAAAAAAATTATTGCAAGCTTATGCCCACATGGATAGTGAAAATCCCTAGTCATGCAACATTTCTCTAGAATCACATTCAATACTTCTATTTTTCCTTTCTACAATTCAATTTCTTTTCTTTTTGTGAGGTGAAATAAACTCCATTCCAATACCCTCGGAACATAATTATTTGAAGGAATTAGATTCATACTCTCCTCCATTATCACGTCTCATGGATTTAAATTCCTTCTAGGTCCCATTTTTAGCTAAGGCTATAAATTCAACAAACTTTGTTTAAACCTCATCTTTATTCTTCATGAAATAGATCCAACATTTGTGGTAAAAAAATCAATGAAGATCACATAATACCTATGCTTTGTTGTTGAGACTCTAGAAAATGGCTCACACACATATGAGTGAACTCACTCCAAGATTCCTATAACACTATTATCTTGACCCTCAAAGGAGCATTTAACATATTTTCCAAGAATGTATCCCTTGCAAACACCATGTTGATCAAGGGTAAATTTTTGAAGTCCGTTGATGATATGGTATTTTCAAAGATCCATGGTGTAGGAGTCCCATGTGCCTATGCTAAATCTCTTCGACATCTAAGCCGTGAACATGTTCTACCTTGCTACTCAATGCATTGATGCATCCACCTCTAGTTTGTAGAGATTTTTCACCCAAACATAATTTTTTTTTACTTTTCGAGTAGTAACATGCTTCGTATATTCCTTCCTAATGCTAAACACCACATCATATCCAGTGTCTTCAAGTATAACTACAAAAAATAGATTTTCCTTTCGACCAGGCACATACATTACATTCTTTAGATGAAAATGTGATCTTGACTCCCTCCTAAAGGTGATAGTTCCAATCCCTTTAGTATTTTACCTTCCATCATCGCCAACCTCTATGTGTAATTGTAGATCCTTCTCATCTAAGCCATTCAAGAACTCCTTACTTATTGTGATATGAAATGATGTGCTAGATCCTAAGTACCATACACTACCTCTTATAGTACTTGCCATGTGAGAAATGAGGGTGAAATCCAACTTGAATCATCATGTGAGAGCATCTCCTCCTGCACCTGATGCAAGCTTGTTACTAGATTTCTTGTGTAGACACTTGGATGTAAAGTTTCCATATGCATGGAAGTGAAAGAATTCAATTCTACAAATATCTTTCATATTTCCATGGTTTTGGCTAGATTCTATCTTGCCTTGGGCCTTCTTGCCTTTGGCTTTCTTTACGTTGATATCTAAGGAAAATTTTTCTTCCTCATCAGTTCTGGAAGTGATTCCATCTCTAGTTTTTCTTATAATCTCCTCATGCACCAAGTCAAACCAAAGACTCTCCTAATATGGGAGCTTATCTCTTCTATTAATTGAATCCCAATAGTTGTTTCAGGCCTTTTGAAGACCAAGGAGTGCTAAGATCACAACTTAAGGTGGTGGAAAAATATCTCCAACTCCCAGATCATCTCTCACTTGAGAAAATTTGGATATCTATTGAATAATAGTTTCATTTTTATTCATTCGAATGTTCCTGAGATTATCTCTCAATGCGAACTTCTTAACATCATTGTTAATTTCAAATAGGTTTGTGTGAGATTTCCACATTTCCAAATCGGTATCATTTCGATGAAAATTCAAAACCACATGATCTTTGAATCCCTCCAAGATAATCCTCATAGCTTTTGCAGTATCTTTCTTCCATTGAACCAATTGTTGTGCATATGATGTTGTTGGTTTTGGAATATTTGTTTTTTTTTATTCTAATACTCCATTGTCATCGATCAAAACTTCCATTCTATATTTCCAGGCACATAAATTGGAAGTTCCCTCCAATTCATACTCAATGCACAATCCCTTGAACCTTTTTTTCCTGCAGGGAAGAAATACCTGCACCACAAAACTGTTGTTCAAAATTGCTTTAAGAGATGATCAGGAACCTAGTTTCTATATAGTTTTTAATAACTTTGATTCCATGTACAAATGACTCAAAATTTATAGTTGTTAATTAATTCAAATTGAAAAGAGTATACACAAATTTCTTCTACTCAATCTGTCGAAGGGAAAACATACAATAGAAACTCATGCAATCATTCAATCACAATGAACATAATTTGTTTTTTACTATGGAACACTATTGGAATTATGGTTTCTTGAGAACTCCTTGTTGCATGATGGTGTTTATAATGAGTCTTATTTCATTTTCTCACTACTAAAAATGATGCATGAATTGCATGTCACTAAGTTATGTTTGAGTTGCACTTGTTGTGATACACTTGATGAGGAGGATGTGTATGGTATGGTCAGATGTTGATTTTATTGGATAAATTAATGCTACACCATCTTATCTTACACAAATTATTGATGATGAGGATGTTCATGCTTCTATGTTGCTTCAATTATATGATTATGTTGTAGGTTCCTATATGGTTATAGTGGTTGTTGATGACTAGCATGGTTTTTCTACCTCAATGTTGAGGGTCCTATTTTGGGTTTCAAGTGTTATATATGTTTGGATAATTAAAATGCCCATGTTGTAAATCATTGTCAAATTCAGTCATGTATGGGCTATTGGGATCAAGGCATGTCATCCCATTAGTTTTGGACAATAATGTAAAATTTGGGTCCACTGTGTAAACCCAATATGTTAGGTGGTTGATTTCATCATGGGAGAATAGAGTCATTAGTGTTAAGAAATGTCATAATTGTTTGATTCATAAGCCTTGTACTTTATTGCATATATTTAGAAGGTCCAGGTCAAGGGGAGCATGGTTAATTTGCATATTCCATGATATATTTTGAGTGGATCAGACCTACAGTGATCAACACTATAAGGGAAGTACTTCAACATGATTCATTCCTTTACCCTTAATGTCAAAGGGGCAGAGAAGCTTGGCTTTTGGAGAGAAGACTCAATGTTTGTAGGTGTATTTGTAGGTGGTGTACAAACACCAAAGTGGTTGTCATACAGTCAAAAGGGAAGATTGTTGGCACTATGGATAATGTGTTGTCTTTGATGGAAACCTACTTGATAAAGATGTACTTGATGTGAACAATATGATAATATGATGGCGAGAGAACTAAAGAAGATAATAGGGATATTACTAAAGATATTACAAATTATATGGATAGAGAAATGGTAGTTCAGTTAGAGATGGATGACAAAAATGAATTTTGAGAAAGTATACGTGGTTCCTATGAGGAAGGGCTACGTACATAAGTAGGTACTATAAACAAAACTTGCATACATAATCTAAACCATGGAAATCTAGATTCTGGGGGTCATTGCCATGGTATTTTCCCATATTAATTTAGGGGATAAAATTTATTTCATCCCATCAACAAATACGATCAACTTTACTAAAGGATTTATGTGAGGTATTGGCTAAGAGGAAATCTATATAAGGAGTTGTAGATCAAAGTTTTGTGTGTGCAGGTGAATACTTATTCATGTTTGATCTAATGTAAATAGTTGTGCATTAGGGAATAAGGGGATGACTTAGATTTGGAGGATCTGAAAGTGCATTAGGTACTAATGGTTAAAAATTGACTGATATGGATTTCTTTGAATATGGAATGATGAATGATCTATTTCAATGTGTTTGAAATGATTTGTGATCTAAAAGTGAAATTTGTAAAAAGTATGATTGTGATTTAAAAAGAAGCTTTGATTCAGTAATTCAAGATCTATTAACTTGTTTTCTTTAGTAAGGTTTCATATATTTGCAAGTACATTCTAGTACAATGACATATAAATTTTGTGGTCTTTTATCCTGTATGTTGATATTTATATGTGGTTGTTGTGCATAGTAATCACGTACACACACATTTTTTTTTATTGGAGGTCCAATATATGTAGTAGGGTTTGAACTTTAATTCTTTTCTTGAAGTTTTATATCCTTTGGAACATCTAAGAATGGTGTATGTTCTATATGTTCCTGCCTGTCAATGATGTCATATATATATCTAGAAATGTTGATTAGGTTGATTTAATTATGGATTCAAATATTCATCAATTTTAGTGGTGCGGAAGTTTTAATTTATCTTACTAATGAATGTTATCACATATTAAGTAAACTATATATATATTATTTACATTCAGTAAAGGTGCTTACATATGCTAGTTTCATGAAGAACAATAACATAAAAAATTGAATAACAAATTGAAATATTAAATTGAATTTAAACTATTTATTAACCCCCCCCTCAGTATTTTTCCTAACTAACCCAAATTGGACAAACCCCTCCTTTATTTGTATTATATCATATGAGAAAAATGATTTATTACAATGACAACTTCAATGCTTGAAGCTAAACCTGGACTGCAATATTGATCTCCTCCCTAGTATGATATGGTCAATACTTAGCTAAAATAGGCCTCCTTCTTCTTTCTATTTCTTTGTGGAAATACCACTACCAAAGAATAGGGATGATATTATTTCCTTGCACAAATCCCAAGAGAAATACATCACATACTACATAGAAACTCTATACACTCACTAGTATACAATAATGATTACAATTATGCCTTGTACATCCACCTCACTAGGAAATTCAAATTGCATGCATGGCTGGGGCATTTTTTAGTAAATTGACTAGTTAACTGAGAGATCAATAAGTAAACAACAATTAAAGCTACAACTAAATTCATAATGACTCGATTCTAAACTAGATATGAGATAATTGACTTTCACTAAAGATAACACCTCTATATAGCTAGATCTTAGTCATAAACTTTCACACAACTCTACTTCTGGCCCACAAACTTGAATTGACTACCTTAACTAAGAGATTTGGTCATGTCACTCCTGCTAACTACTTGCCAACTTATCCTGCTGAAGTGGAATTTGAATTTCGTCATTTGATTAAGGCATAAGTCAAATAAACCATATTCTTACTACAATTTAACACAAGGTAATTAATATAAGGTTCAACAAAATAATAATGTTTAACAAATTAACTTCGATTTCATTATATGATTTTGTTTTTTATTGTTTTTTATCTTCTAGTGTATTGGATAAGATTTTGTTACAAGTTATAAATTTATTATGAATTTATTTCTATGGATTTATAAGGTGAAGTTCAAGATCAAAGCCTTGAGATATATGTAATAACTTCCCTTCATTTAGTTGTTGTAAATACTTTCAATAAAATATAAACATAATCACATCAACAAAGTTGTGACATAATATCCAAGGTAGCACCTCACAACCATACAAGTCGCAATAATAATTCTAGAATGGGGTTCAAAACTAGGTATTACAAATTCATCTATTTAGGTAGTTGTATTATTTTTAATATTTTTTGTAGAGTCTCACAAGGAAAATTATATTTTATTGTAGGGGAGAGTTCAGCTAAAACTTATGTAAACGTTTGCACTCTCCATTTTTCACTCGGAATTTTATGGTGTAATTAAAAGAACCTCAAGACTATTGGAGCATCTTTTCTTTTATTTTTCTTCAATAAAAGAGTGACGAATAATTACTTTTTTATGTGTGGCCTTTAGTTCTATGTGATATAATTGATAATTTGTTTGAAGGGTGTATGGATGATAAAGGAAAATCAAGGGCCATAAAGAAGCACATGTGTTACAATGGAAATATATAGGGTAATGGTTCCTCCCTCTTATCTCCCTTTTGTATGCTTTACCTTTAAGATGGAAATATTACACATTATGTATCACTAGATTAGGTGTATTCATAGAGATTCTTTGGGTAGGTCACACTTTTTCTATTTTCTTTGAGTAGTGGATATTTTTAGGATGCTCTCCATTGTCACATTTGTAAATCAAACAACCAAGTTAGATGTGTAGTTGTACATATCAAGCAATTTATTGTTACTTCTTAATATTCATCTAGAGTTGATATATATATATATTTACTAACAAGACTCCATCGACCATGAAATTAAAGGCACTAATCTCCTTTTATCTAGCACTCTCAAACTATCTAAATACATTTTCCCAATTTGTTTATAATGATAAGCTTTTTCATCCTCTCACTACACACTACATACACATTAAGCTTAGTAACCAATATAAAAACCACCATTGGTTATGATTAAATTTACCATAGCCTAATGTACAAAAGATAGTTTAGTGAGTTGATAGTGGCCAAACTCCTAGTTCCATATGGCTAGTTCCCTATCATTGGGACTTTAATTTAAAAGTGATATTTTGTGTGGTAATGGGTCTTATTAAAATAATATTACCTTAAACTTTAATTAGCTAACTCTTACGTACCCATAGATAGGGAGGTTAGGATAAAACCCTTATTGATGTGGTTTGGTTAAATTTTCCTATTATCGCCAACTCATTCTTTCAAAAGTATTGGAATGAAGATCTAGACCACAAGGCTTCTACCTTGTTCAACATTTTATTATCATGTTCATTAATATATGAGGTTTTAAATTTAAAAAATGTGAAGTAAATATATTGTAGGTGTTGGTGTGGTTATGTGCTGTATCAAGTGGTTTATACGTTCTAAGGGGGGTATAAAAAGGGGTATGTGGTCAAAATATGGTTTTTAATTGAAAAAATGTATTGGAAGACAATTGAATAAATTTTTTTTGGGATGTAGCTAAAAATATTGAATCAAATAAAAATTACTCTCTAATATCTTAGTAACACAAGTTCTATTCCATAACTTCACTAAGTAAATTCCCATGATCTAGAACATTCATTCTCATTTTTCAAGGTCTTATCTAAGGTCTCATCCTTATTTGGAGTTGAAAATATCGAGAATGCCTGCAACAGAATAGGTAATGTCCTTCACCCTTAAATATTGCATAGCTACTAAAATTCTGAGTTGAATTTAATTGTGATGAAAAACATTTCTATTTGAGAAAAATAAGAACACACATAAAATTTGATGATACATTTACTTTATTTTTATATCCTTCTCTATATACATAAAATATTATAAATTATAATTATATATATGATTGATTAAGTTTTTATAACCTTTTGATTTATGAATTTTAATATCCTTTGATTATTGAAAAACCATATAAAAAATAATGAAAAAATTCAAAAAAAAATATAAATAAACCAGAACGAAAAGTGTGGAGATCATAGGTTTAAGAGTTAATGTCTTTGAAGAAGACTAAAAATTGTATGCTTTTTTGTATCATAGTATATTTTCATCAGCCAATTAATATTTGTGCGGTGCTTCCCGTAGGAAGGATAGAAATGGTATTGGCTTCAGGGTTAAGTCTATTATGAAATGAGTTTTTAAGAGAAAGTGGATCAAATGAGGTTTATGTCATGCAAATAGGAAAAAATAAAACTAAATTCTACAATTGCACTAGATAAGTCTATTTTGAAAGGATTTCTTAAGAATAAGTGGGGTCAAATTATGTTTATGCCATCCCAATAGAATGAAATAAAACTAAGTTCTCCAATTGGACTCAATATGTGAAAGAATCCAACTTTGCCCATTTTCTAAATAAAGTAAAGATCACGTTTTTTCTTCTTTTACCCTTCGCCTCAACCAAAATATTTAAACACTTGTAAAAATAAACATGTCTCTCCTCCTCAAACAATATTGTTTAGGGATATGTAGTGATTTTTTTATCGGATACATGTTGCAACCTTAGGGGTGTCTATCACTTATTTCTATAAAAAAATTCTGTATAAAAATAATATTTTCGGGTTGGGTTGCATGTTCTATTATATCTATATATATTCTTTAATTTAATTAAATAAAAAAATAAAATATTACTTATAAATATGTTTTGATGTACGTTATTGGTATTATTGATAATGATGCATTAGATATTTCACCATGATTACAAAACAAATAAGTGTTTCACATAATAAATAATAAATCATTGTAATGTGAAATAGATGTACATTGTAATGTGAAATAGATGGACGTTTGCATTTTTTCATATAATAATGGTTTGGATAGTTTTTACATTTTCTATTTTCTACACTTGTTTCAATTTACATGTTTATAACTTTTACATTTACTTTCTTGACTCAGACTAATGGTTAAGAGCATGCGTCTTTTCCTAAGAGATTACAGGTTCAAAACCAAAAGGGGTAGAGTATGTATGCCTTGCTAGACTTAGCAGTGAAATTTTTGAGCCGAGGTGGTTCCCTTGTCCCACAAACAAGGTTGTTTCATTGCACGGTACAAACAAGAGGGTTTCATACACCAATCTGGTGTCTGGCTTGGTTGTGACGTCAAAATTTGCTAATAATAATAATAATAATTTCTAAAATACATCACTCTTTCTTGACCACCTTATAATTGCTAATTATTAGATTTTGATAAGTCAAAACTTCAAATACCACTATTATGGAAGAGTTCCATATAAAATGGACTAAACAGAAGGGCATTGTACCAATTATTGGACATGATATATGTACACTTTAATGAAATCTAATTCTCTTAGATTATTAGAATTTGTTATATATTCATTTAATTAAAAAAAATGTTATAAAACCTAACTCATAATATTCATGTTTTGGTTGGAAAGAGATAGTTTTTCTTTTATTTTTTTATTTGTAAGACCTATGTTAGGAAAAAAAAATGTGAAAAAAAAAGTGAATTAGTATAGTTGAAATGATAAACACTTATCAATTTATAAATATAATAAAAAAACATTAATGAATATAATAATAATAATAATAATAACAAATGAATTGTAAATTTATTCAAATATTAGTTTTATATGAGTGGTTGAGTGATTTGAGCTTCATGTAATGTCTATATATCTCTTCAATTAATTTCCTTTATTACATGTTTCAAGGTTCTAAATCAAATGCAATGTGGCCAAATTTATAATCAGCACCATCCACAAAAGGTGATGAATTTTTCAATTTTTTACTTTTAATTTAAGGAAAAAAATCATAAAAATTACGACGATATGTCTATAGATCTTTTAAACCATAAATTATAAATCTAATGTAAATAATATCATATACATTGTGTTATATTTATATTATGAACAACTATATTATTATATATACATAAATATTAATGAAATTATATATAATATATTTAATATTAATATTTTATTTTATAATTTGAGTAGGATTAATGATTAAGAGCCTATATTTCTTCATACTGATTCAAAAGTAAAAAGATAGAATATGTATACCAAATTATTTGAAATAACCTCTTTTATAAACCAACACAATAAATATTTTATTTAATATACAAATTAAATCTACTTCACGCAAGTGTGTAATCAATTATCAGAAAGCGCAGTGGTCGAGGGTTGAACTCCTATAAATAAATAAAGATGATAGTTGACTTAATGCATAATGCACAAGAATGAATAGTCATTTTCTCCAAAATCGAATCAATTAAATTTGATTCAGGGTTTCCATCACCATACTTCATCACCCGGCTTCTTTACATGGTGCCTCTTGGTTGTGATTGGGCACGGATCTGCAGCATATCACGATTATAGATATTTCACTGAGAATTTGGAAGCAGAGCAGAATTCAGATGTGAAAGATGCTAAAATTGACATTGGTGCACGAGGATGCAAAAGTTGATTTGTTGTGACCACCGATGAATTCTTGATATAAGCTTTAAAAATTTACCGTGCATAGACATTTTTCTGCATTTTTCTGCATCTGTAAGCTTGTCATTCAACATTCGTAGAAAATCTGAATATGCCAATATCAAACCGTGGTCCACAAACAGTAATATCCTCCCAATAAAACGGTCATTCATCTACCAACTGTGACATCACATTCGTAGAAAATATGAATATGCCAATATCAAACTGTGGTCCACAAGCAGTAATATCCTTCCAATAAAACGAAAAAGGAGGGAAGCGAGATGAAGGTGGGGCAGCCATCCGCCGACCTAAAAGCGGTCCCTCCTACATATTCAATGGAAACGCCTCTACTTGTAAGATTTCTCAAAAAGGAGATTAATTGAAAGTTATCAACAAAAGTACGTCATAACGATAAGAGCCAGCATGGAAAAAATGTCCCATTGTTTTGCCGGATGCTCTTTTCTGCAAATTTTCCTCCAATTTCGCGCTGGGAGCGACTCTATCTGTTAATTAATTATATTTGGAAATAGAATAAATAGACCGTCCTTTCGACTTTTCCCGGTCTCCCTTTTCTTCAAATTTTCAATTAAATTGGTGGCGTATTGAATTTTTGTGAGGCGGAGAAGCTTTTAAATTTTGTATCACAGAGAAATTAGAAGAATTGAAAACAATTATTGTATTCTGAGTTATATAAATTAAATAATTCAGTTTGGTATAAAAACACTTTTGTTATGATCCATTTCGATATATATTAACCTAAAAAAGTTAATGATAGATGAATATATTATTTATTTTGATTTATATTTTTGTTTTAAACTATATTATAATGAATATATCACTTTTAAAAAATATCAAATAATGAAAAAGCTTAAATTTATTTTCATTCCTTCATATTTCTAAATATTATATGATAAATAAATATATATTTTTAATATTTTAAAATAATTCTATTTATAAAGTTTTGAATAAATAATGATTAATCGTATGCATAATTTTATTAATATGATTTTTAGAAAGGAATTGTCTTTATAAATTTGCAACCGGCCATTCACATTTTCCTGGATTTGTTAGCTGAGCAAAAGCCACATCATTGAGCTAACAATGGCTTGGAGGAAGGAGCCGAGTCACCATCATATACAATAAATATTTATAAGGTACAAATCACTTTGTTTGGGTGCGATTTAATCCTCTTGATATGAATTTTAATTGTTGTTGTACCATGTTTAGTTTATAAAAATTTATTACAAATTTGGATATTAAATATTGTTGAACATATTTAACTTACTAGTTGATTGGGGTTCTTTGCGAATATTACAAACATTCAATTAAGAGTTTAGATACAACAAAGTGTGACTTATATTTCTGCATTTCCTTATTGGTTGAGTAAATATTTTTTCAAAGTAATTTATATAAGATTCATCTATTATTTTATTCTTCTATTGTATTGGGTAGGATTTTGTTGCATGATATAAATTTAATTTGAATTTGTTTTTATGGATCTAAGGTGAAGTTTAAGGGTGAAGTATGAGTAGTAATTTCTTAGGTATGTAGGTGATGTAAATATCCCTTTACAAAATGTATGGTAAGTTTTTCATGATATAATTAAGTTATATAAACATTTAAATATAAGACATAATGTTTAATCAGATTGTCATGACCAGGAGAAGAATTATGGTTCTGCGAAAAGGAAAAATGAATGAGGACTAATGTGAAAGTAATCATTTATTGTTAGTATTAGCTTAAGATATCATCTATTTTCTGTCATGTGCCTTAAATGAACCCATAAACCTCCTCTAACATAAAAATATAGTCATTGAATCCATTTAGAACGCTGGTGGGTAAGTCCATCCCCTACAATGATTGGAACATGGTATAAGCATGATCATCGTTGGAGAAATATATGAATATTTCATTCTATTATGAAATTGAAAGGAAACCATAACTCCCTCAACTCTACCATTGTTGGTCATTATCATTCTAATTTTAATCAAAATGATCTATATTCTCCATGTTTTGTTCTTTGTTATTTTTATCAACCATTATTGAGAAACCGAATTGAAATGGATGAAATTAGCGTAGTAGAAGAAGGAATTACAAAAATTGGAGCAATGATAGATTATTTTAGGGGGGCATAGAACTCGAGAAGTTAGGAAGCCTTCACATTAATTATTGTCATTCATTATATCCTTGAGATCCAATTCTATTCTTCTATGTTATTCCTATAAATCATTTTGTTAATTGTACTACGCTTTCAAATAGTAAGGATCACTACAAGGTAATAATTTTCATCAATGAGTGTTGATAGAATAAGGTAACATATTTCTTATGTTGCTAAGGGTAGTAGAAGAGAGCTATATGGCTATTTGATGGCTAGATGAAAGCCTTAGAGTGCTTTGTAGTGACAAAGCTAGTTGAGGCATACTAACAATGACGTAAGTGGAATGAGTTAGGAACTTATAGCTTGAATTCATTAATCTCATAATCTAAAAATCCAACTAATGGATAGCCCCTACGTTGGATACCTATGGTTGGGTGGACAATTTCTCATGCAATTTACAAGTTTATCAAACTATCTTCTATTAAAAGTTAATTTTTATATCTGTATCTTTATCTATGCAATTAAATGTCATTTTTCGTGATGGAAACATAGATATTACGAATGTTGTGTGAGTGGTTGTGTTTAGTTATGAACATGGACACTTTCTTTCTATAAAATATGTTAATCCATGTTTTTACATTTCACTATATTTTCTCATTTAGCACTATCCATGCATGCATGAGTAATTTTGGACCTCCCTAGGAAATCTTTTATGTTAATATTACGGTGAAATTGCCTTTTAATCAATGATATTTCATTAATTTGAATGTGGCTACTTACAATGTGTTTGCGAGAGCTAGAATGAAAAACTTTTATTTTTTATAGTGTTGTAGAGCCTCAAAGTGCTTTGTAGTGATAAAATTGGCTATGACATGACAACAATGACCTATATGATTTGAGCTTGGAGAATATAACTTGACTTATTTAATCTCATAATATCAAAATCAACTTGGGGAAAACATCTACCACAAATAACTATGTTTGGGTGGACAATTGCTCATGCACAACAATTTTCCTAGACTATCTTGTGTTCAAAGATAAATGTTTTATATCCACTTATATCTATGCAATTAAATTCCATTTTCTACAATGGAATTGTAAATGATATGAATGTTGTGTGAGTGGTTATGTTTATTTATGAGCATGGACAATTTCCTTCTACAAAATATGAAATCCATGTTTTTATAGTTCACTCCATTATATTATTTACTACTATGCATGCATAGGTGCTCGCAAGGAGATGATGTCCTCAAAGGTGGGAATTGGGTTAGAACAAACACACTCATATTGTTTCAAACATGCATGTGTTCTTAAGATTGTGTACATATTATTAAGTGTCCATCTTCTTCTTCCCTTGAACCACTATTTGAAACACCAATGCAGAGCTACAAAATAAAGGGTAGCGATCACATGTACATTCCTAGAAGCATATCTATATTATTAGGAATGCACACCTATTCCTATGAGCACATATGCACTCCCAAGAATGTGTGTGCATTTTGGATAGGGATGAATTTTAAGTTATTGTTTCCCATTATTTCCCCACAAACAATGATACAAAATGCAACATGTTTTGATGGTGTCAGAAAATTGAGAAGAGATTGGGAGGGAAGATTGAGAGAACTTCTAGCCAACTCTATCCATTTGTTCTTCCAGGCATTTAGGTAAGGATTTTAGTATCAACTCTTTGCTTTTGTTTTTTGTTTCTCCTAAAATTTGTTAAAAAAAATAAAGAAAAATAGTGGTTCAAATTTTTAGTAATCCATCAACCACAATACTTCTTTGCTTCCACTTCCAAGCACAATGTCTCTTGCAACATCAATAAACTTTTCTTATGTTTGAATAATTCTTTTGTTTTAGGGTTTGATTCTTTGAGGTCATCCCAATGTCTCTCGTGTTATGAGAAATTAGAATCATTGGGACACTTGTTTAGGAGCCACACTACTAAGGTCTTGGGTCAAGTGAGTTGGGATATAGATAATATTTATTTCTTTTCTTATTATTTAACATGTAATAGAGGATTTATTCTACCTCTTACTTTCATAGATATACTTGTTGTTGGTTGATAAAAGGTGTCTTTTAAAACCCCTAACTACCCCACATTAATCATCAACCCAGACAAGTCCTTTTATTCCAAGAGTGTACAAAATATGTGCATGTTATGAATCCAGAGAGTAATCTTCCTTAAACTTAAGTATAAACCTTTGATACAAGAGTAAACAGATGCATTTATAAAATTCAAATTACAATTATTAAATGAAATATGACATCTAAGCTTCAAGACTCAATCCTCTGTTGAAATCATAATCAAATATAACATAAGAAATTCAATTAATAATAGTATGATTCAAGAGCATAGTAGTAATAACCAATCTCTTCTTAGTTGATTCAATCTAAATCATACTCATTCTCTATGAAGCAATCCAAATGGAAATGATATCAATCTGAGAGTTCAATAGCAATAACTAAACTATTACAATTGATTAAATCAATATGATTCACTATCTAAATATTTCAATCTGCAATAAGCATAAATGAAATCAAATGATAGTGCTATAAAACATGTAAAGAAATTGTATTACTTCAATACACGAAAGCGGTAAATAGCGAATAAGATACACAGAAAATTGGAAAATTATGAAACCAATCAAACTTGCAAGAATCAGAAATATATAACACGAGGAAGCAATTTAATCCACCATAGGCTAGGCCCTTAGCCACCAAAGAACACTACTGAGCTACTTCAGAGAATATGAATGAACAACAACTTCAATTATATATTAATCATTAAACTTAAATAGCATTACAAAACAATCACGTTCTCCAATAGCACAAGTCTATAAATTAAAATTACAATTTGAAATAGTAGAGATTGATACCCTTTCCTCCTACAATTGTTTGCCTTTATAATCAGAAATAGGTAAAAGATAAATGTGATCCTTCAGGATCTCCCAATCCTAAGGGATTCACAATTGAATGCTATCTTTAGACAGTCTTCATATCTAATGTTGATCCTCGTGATTTGTCCTCCGATCTATTTGTAATCGATGCATTCCATTTTTCCATTGTTGGTTTATGTTGTTCAGTCGCTAGGGAACATCAATCGTTCCTTTCGTCATTTTTCAGCATAAAGAGGAGTAAAAGTTAGTTAATATTTAGCCATTGTAACTAACTTTTACTCCTCTTTACATAGAAAAATGACGAAAGGAATAGTTTTTGTTCCCTAGCAATGAAACAACATAAACCAACAAAGGAAAAATGGAACACGTGAGTTGCGGACAGATCTGAGGACAAATCAAGAGGATCAGTGTTAGATATAAAGAGTGTCTGAAGATAGCATTCAATTGTGGATCCCTCAGGATCGGGAGATCCTGACCAATCCTAAGGGATTGCATTTATCTTTTACCTCTTTCTGACTATAAATGCAAATGATTGTAGGAAGAAAGGCGGTCAATCTCTATTATTTCAAATTGTAATTTAAATTTACAAACTTGTGATGCTGAAGAATGCAACGTGTTGTAATGTTACTTAAGTTCAATGATTAATATATAATTGAAGTTGTTATTCGTTCATATTCTTTGAAGTAGCTCAGTAGTGTTCGTTGGTGGCTAAGGGCCCAATATCTGGTGGATTAAACTTCTTCTTTGTGTTATATATTTCTAATTCTCACAAGTTTGATTGGTTTGATAATTTTCCAATTTTTTGTCAGTTTATCTTATTTTCTATTTACCACTTTCTTGTGTTCAAGTAGTACAATTCCTTTACATGTTTTACAGCAGTGTCATTTGATTCTACGCTTATTGTAGATTAAATTATTTAGATAGTGAAATTGTATTAATTTAATCAACTGTAAGAGTTTAGTTATTGCTATTGAACTCTTAGATTGATATCATTTCCATTTGGATTGCTTTGTAGAGATTGAGTATGATTTAGACTGAATCAACTAAGAAGAGATTGGTTATTGCTACTATGCTCTTGGCTGATGCATTGTTAATTGAATTGCTTGTGTAAGATTTTATTGTGATTTCAGCAGAGGATTAAGTCTTGAAGCTTAGATGTCATATTTCCTTTAATAATTGCGATTTGAGTTTTATAAATGCATTCGTTTAGTCTTTTATCAAAGGTTTATACTTCATTTTAAGAAACATTATTCTCTAGATTCATAGCATGCACATATTGTGTACACTCTTGGAACAAAAGGACTTGCCCAGGTTGATGATTAATGTGGGGTAATTAGGAGTTTTAAAAGGCACCTTTTATCAGCCCACATTTTAGCGGCATTGCCGGGGAGAGTGTTGCCATTTTACGAGGAGGGATGTATATCTGATAATTGTTGTTGGGAAAGAATTGTGTATTGAAAACAGAAGGTAAGAACCTACGTAACGAGCAAGTAAAGTGTTCTCTCCTCTGCCCACTTTTCAGCACAATTACAGAAAAGTGAAGTAGGTATTTGATGTTTTTCTGTTGAGAGAGAACTAGGTATTAAAAATGGAAAGTAAGAACCTATGTACGGAGCAAGTAAAATGTCTGCTTCCCCACCCACTTTCGAACAGAATTGCTAGGAATTTAATGTAGAAATAAACATTTGAATTTTTGCATGAATGACTAAGAAGAAAAGACCAAAAAACAATACAATTCCACATCCCAAGCCTAAAAAATATAAGGGACCGATTACCCTTGGACATTCAACTTTTATCGATGACATCTTAAGAAAAGTTGAATCTCATCCATTAGTAGGTCCCCAAACCATTGCTTCCAGACAACATACTGTCTCCCTTTGGGCCATAGGCTCACCATCTGTAGCCTGAGCTAAGGTCCATAGTAAAAGTGAAGGGACTTAGTAGAGTATTCAAGACATTGAAAATTCGCAACCAATTCCCTCACAAGAAGAGAATTCTTGCAACATTCGTGAAGGAGTAGGAGAAATAGGGGAAAAAGGGTAACCAAGATCCCCTCAGGTGGTAATTGAGCAGAGGAAACCTAGTGTCCCAGATCAAGGGAGTGTTGTTAGGATCATTCCCACGTCTTCTAGACAACCCAGGGATAACTCTCTAGCCCCGGAAATCTAGAAAGGCTAGTGGCATATCTTTGATCAAATGGCCAGTAATCCACAAACACCCTACATTACAGTATACTATTGTTGACACAATTGCCAATGCCACCATGAAAGCTATCCCTCTACAAAATATTTCCACCTTTCATGGACTCCTTCAAAAGATCCAGATGAGTTCCTATTTGAATTTGATGTCCTATGTCGGGGTTATGATTACACCACCGATCCCCAAAAACTGAAGTTGTTTCCCTCCACTTTAAAGGGAGCAACCATGCATTGGTTTATGGGACGGGTGGGGGCACCATAAATGATTGGGGCCAAATGGAAACTACTTTCCTTAAAAAAATATCATGATTATTTCAAATCTAGAGAACTAAAAGATGAGATATTCCAAATGGTAGCAAGACCTAGTGAAACTCTGGAAGGGTATGTGGAGCATTTCCAATATAACCTCCAAAGGTATCCCTACACAAATCTTCCTCTGCTTGACAATGTGCTAAAAACCACACTAATTAAGGGGATGAAATACCAGTGGATAGAGACATTAAATATTATGGGTAAAGGTTATATCTATCAAGAAGACTATGCTAACATTATTGATTTATGTACTAGGTGCTCGAGGGGTATTACAAGACTAAAACTAGCTGAACATGATATGATCACCAGGGACAGCCAAATCTGTAGTGGAAGCATTACTCGTACTGAAATCGACAACTTGCTGGAAGATTTTAAAACGGATATCCTGGGAACCTTGACAGCACAATTAGAAATCATGCAAGCCAGTCAAAAGTAGGCCGAAGTAGAACGAAACCTGGTGATTTTTTTCCCTCGATGTAGGAAGAAACATAGCCATAAATAATGTCCAGTAGATATGGTACAAACTTGTGCCATATGCACTAAAGAACATACCACTGAAAATTGCCCATTGCTCGCAAGATTAAAAGTGGTCTTCAAAGAGGTAGAGGAAGAAACGGAACCAGTCTACTTGCTAAATCAGCATCGCCAATGACAAGAATGACAAATAGGTAAGCTTACTGACCCATGTTCAGTCTTTCAGCCCTCACAATACAATTCTCAGTAATACATAGGACCTACATGGCAGAACCAACCACAATTTCTTAATTTGTCACCATAAGCATTTTCTATGCCACCTTGGTCCAATCAATCAAATCCAAACAATAGTTGGCCAAATTCCTCTTACTTTACACCATTTTGGTATAACAATCCATATCCATCTCAATGGCCCCACTCCACTTCACAGAACCAAAACTGGGAGTTAAGATGGCAAAGACCTACAAACCAGCCATCAAGAACAATCCCCCTACCTCAACGTACGATACCAACACCTCACATGTTGCAGCAGAATCCTCAGCCCAACCTACGACCACAAGTCGTAGCCCAGCCCAACCTAAATGCCAACAACAGACCAGTCCAGTCGGTATAAATTATTGAAGGACTGGATCCAGAAACTGCGTTGAGAGACTGTAATGAACTCAAATTAAGGCCTGGAGAGATAATTGGGTCAGAAAGTGATAAAAATATGCAAATAGAAGAACCACTACATGTAGAACAAACACCTCGAAGGGAGAATACAATTTAACAGAAAAGCCATGAACAAACTATTACATCTTCTCCACCATTCCAAAAAAGATTGATTATACCTCGCCCAGTTGAATATCCTGATTTTGATCTCCTGGGAGAATTAAAAAATCTTTGTGTAGACATAACCCTCCTTTAGGCTATTCAAGACATTCCAATCAATGCAAAAACCATTAAGGAATTATGTACCAAAAAGCCTACAAGGAAAACAAAAGCAACACCAGCTATCCACGTAGTCAGAACTTTGTCTGATTTATTATCAGGCAGAGAAACACCGGTGAAATATGAGGACCCAAGAAACCCTACAGTCACAGTATAAATAAATTGATGTTCCTTTCCCAATGCATTAGTCAATCTAGGGGCAACCATTAATATTCTGACAATAACAACCTGTCAAAGACTTGGCATCACAGCCTTAGATCCAACTATGACCTTGCTGGAACTTGCTAAGCAATTAGTTGTCAAACGAGAAGGGACATGACAGTATGTAATGGTGTTTGTAGATTCATGGGAATACACAGCAGATTTCTTGATTATTAATCATATAAACCGGCTAGATGGACATCCTCTAATATTAGGAAGACCTTGGCTAGCGATTGCAGACGTTTATATAAGTTGTTGAACAGGTAGTATGACTATAGAAAGAGGAAGTAATGTGAAGAACGTAGCTTTATATCCTCTAGCTCAACCAAGCCTAATTATAATTAAAATTAGGAAACAATCTGTAACATATTTAACTGAAAATATTTGATCACCACTAATTGTAGCGGATTCTCTTTAACCTAAGAATCAAATATAAGATGACATTATTATTACTTACATTAACCACCTAGGTGTTGTATCTAATCTAAAATGTCACATGATCAAAGTAGCCCTGGATAATGAAATTGAAGAAGATCCCTCAAAAGATATCAATGACCAAACAATACCAATAACAACAAACCCATTGAAATTGAGCAAGGGAAAGTCCTAAACATTAACAAAAATTTGACTGATGACGAGCAGTAGATGCTTATCCATCTCCTTAGAAAATATAAAGAGGCTTTAAATAGAGGAGGAATGGCTTGTTATAGAGTTTTATGAACTCAACGTTTCAGACTACCGAGTGAGTCCATCATCAGGGGATGCATCAATAGATATTCTAAAGATATTAATGGTGTATCCATGAGCTATAATTTAGGGTATATATATAGGTTATGAAAGAATTATTCTAAGAAATTAGGTCAGCCATTATCCAATTAGTTTGTTAATGTTCAAATTTTTATTTAGTTATTAATTTTTTTAATTAATTAATTAATTATTATTTAATTAATTAATTTAGTTCTTTAATTAATTAATTCGCTATAATTTTATATATAATTCCTATTGTTAATTTCTACTTATTTTAATTTGGGATATTACAACTATATGTTTAATTTAAATTCACATGTTACTATAATATTATAATTAATAAACTATGATTTTAGTTTATTTTAATATTATCAAATGATTAGTTATGAAATAGCCAATTATTTATTTATATGTTTATATTTGTTTTTGTTTTACTGTTTAAGGAGGATGTTAGATAATGATTTTTTGTTGTTTTGATTTATATTTTATTAGTTTTAATGAGAGAGGAGGGATTAAAATATTAAAAGGGATATGTGTTGATTATTAATTCTTTAAGATTTCAAGTAAAGGTTTCCAGGTGTTTCTTAGTTTTAATCCATTGTCTCGGTTTAAGTTGTTCTTCCTCTTTTCTATTTCAACAGCTTCTTTGATTTTCCTTTTAAGATAGTGGTCTTCTTTTCTAACTAGTTTGACTTCTTCCATGCAGATGTAATGAGAGGAAGAGTTAACAAGTTTTGTTGAGGCCGATTTTGAGGTTATTTCTCTTCTTATGTTAGTAGTGTGTTCTTTAATTCTGTTGTTAAGAGATCTACATATTTCACCTATGCATTCTTTTTCGCATGAGCAAGGAATAACATAAACACCATTTTGAAGGTTAGGGTTTCTGGGATCCTTGACTGAGTTGAATAATTGTCTGATGGTGTTGGTAGTGGTTAAGGCTACATTAATGTTGTGTTTAGTAATAATTTTAGCAATTTTATTAGTGATGCCTTTTATGTACGAAAGGGAGACCTTAGGAGTTGATAAATTTTGATCTTTGATCTCATTATTATTCTTGTTTAGGGATAGGTGCATGGCTTTCTTAATGGTGTTCCTATTATAGACATTTAATTCAAACACTTTGTGAAGATGGTTGAGTTCATTATTTAAATCGCCAAGGTCAGATATTTTCGCCGCCCTAATGGTTAAGTTCCTAATGATGCCAATCATCTGTTTAGGGTGGTGATGAGAATTAACATGTAGATATTGTTCTGTATGGGTTTCTTCTCTATAGACTTGGAAGCCAAGTGACCCTTCTTGTTTGGTTGGAAGGATATCAAGAAAGGGAAGCTGCTGGTTATTTTCAATTTCAATAGTGAATTTTCTATGGTCAAAAAGGCTATTTAAGTGATTGAGGAATAGGTCAAGTTTTTCTTTTCCATGACTCCATTTGGGAAATATGTCATCGACAAACATTTTCCATTCTTCAGGGGTGTATGTAAATGACCTAAGAGGCTTGTGTTTGAAGTGCTCCATACAGATGTTGGCAACTATGGGGGATAGTGGGGAGCCCATAGCCACACCATGGGTTTGTTGATAACTTTTACCTTTGAAACTGAAGTAAGAGGATTTTAGGCAAAGCTTTAGAAGATCCACAATTTCTTTATTTGTGATGTTTCTCACAATATTAATAGCTTCATCAATAGGAATCATAGTATAAATGGATACAATATCAAAGCTAACCATAAGATCCTCTTCCTTCATTTTTATGTTATTAATCCATTGAACAAAAGAATATGAGTCTTTAATATAGGAAGGGGTAGTACCAGACAAGGGTCTAAGTTTTTTGGCTAGGTGTTTCACTAGAAGGTAAGTAAGAGAACCTATGGTATTGCCTATAGGTGTGAGGGGTATGTTAGGTTTATGGACTTTAGGAGCACCATAAATTTTGGGAATAATGGAACTATTTGGGATGATTTTCTTTTTTGTGATATCATTCAAAGATGATTCTTTGATTTTCTTAATTAATTTACACATAATTTTCTCACCGGGATCTTTGTTAATGATTTTATAACAACCATTGTTATTTAGATGTTGTTCCATTTTATTGTCATAATCAATTCTCTTCATGATTACAGTTGCGTTTCCCTTATCAACCTTTAGGATGACTATGTTTTTATTTTTTCTGAGGTTATCTAAGACCCTTTTTTCTTCTAAGGATATGTTAGATGTAGGAGGTTTAGAAGTTCTAAGAATTTTAGCAATATCTTGTCTAATTTCTTTACTTTTTGCTATATCTAGGTTTTTAATAGATACTTCAATATTACTGATGATCTCCTCCACAAGTATTTTATTAGGAGTTAGAGAAAAATTTAGACCTTTTTTGAGGATGGATTGAGTTGCATGATCTGGGTGGATATCTGACAAATTAATGACTTGGGCATTATCAGATTTCAGACTTTGATTAGGATGTATGGTTCAAGTTTCTAAATGAGAGAGGCTAGTAGATGGGCTACAGTTCCTACGAGGGAAGTTGGAATTTTTCCAGGTTTGTTGATAGGATCTCGGAATATATTTACCCTTCCTTTTGTGATACTCAATCTCTGTATCTGTGCTATTTCCCTCCAGTGATCTATCCTCTTATGCGATATTTTCATCATGCTCCATATCTATGTTACTGTGAGCAATACCATTGTTAGCTTCTGCATCAAGAGGATGCGTTATGGTGGAAATGCTTACTGTATCTGCACTAATTATGTTTTCCTGCGTGTTGTTGTGCATAATTAACATATAAATTACTACAGATACAATAAGCATTTCCACCAGAGCACATCCTCTCGATGCAGAAGCTAACAACGGTCTTGATCATGGTAACACACATTTGGAGCATGATGATAATATCATGCAAGAGGATAGATCACTGCAGGGAAATAGCGCAGATACATAGATTGAGTATCACAAAAATAAGGGTAAATATATTCCGAGAGCCTATTAAGAAACCTACAAAAATTCCAGCTTCCCTCGTAGGAACTGTAGCCATACACTGGCCTCTCTCATTCAGAAACTTGAACCATGCATCCGAATCAAAGTCTGAAATCAGATAATGCACAGGTCATTAATTTATCAGATATCCACCTAGATTATGCAACTGAATCCATCCTAAAGAGGTCTAAATTTTGCTATAACTCCTAATAAAATACCACTGGAGGAGGTCATCAGTAATATTGATGTAGCTATTAAAAACCTAGATATGGAAAAAAGCAAAGAAATTAGGTAAGACATTGCTAAAATTCTTAGAACTTCTAAACCTCCTGCATCTAACATATCCTTAGAAGAAAAAAGTGCCTTAAACAACCTCAAAATAAATAAAAGCATAGTCATCCTAAAGGTTGATAAGGGCAATGCAACTGTAATCATGAAGAGAATTGATTATGACAATAAAATGGAAGAACATCTAAATAACAGTGGTTTTTATAAAATCATTAATAAAGATCCCAGTGAGAAGATTATGCGTGAAGTAATTAAGAAAATCAGAGAATCATCTCTGAATGACATCACAAAAAAGAAAATCATCCCAAATAGTTCCATTATTCCTAGAATTTATGGTGCTCCTGAAGTCCATAAACCTAACATACCTATCAAAACTATATTCAATATCATAGGTTCTCCTACTTACCTTATGGCGAAATTCCTAGCCAAAAACTTAGACCCTTGTCTGGTAATACCCCTTCCTATATTAAAGGCTGATATTCTATTGTTAAATGGATTAATAAAATTGAAATGAAGGACGACGATCTTATGGTTAGCTTTGATATTGTATCCCTTTATAATATGATTCCTATTGATGAAGCTATTAATATTATGAGAAACATCACGGATAAAGAAATTGTGGATCTTCTGGAGCTTTGCCTAAAATCATCTTACTTCAGTTCCAAAGGCAATATTTATGAACAAACCCATGGTGTGGCTATGGGCTCTCCTCTATCCCCCATAGTTGTTAACATCTTTATGGAGCACTTCGAACAAAAGGCTCTTAGGTCATTTCCATACACCGCTAAATAATGGAAAAGGTTTGTCAATGACATATTTTCCAAATGGAGTCATGGAAAAGAAAAACTTGACCTTTTCCTCAATCACTTGAATAGCCTTTCTAACCATATAAAATTCACTATTGAAATTGAATAACAACCAGCTTCCCCTTCTTGATATCCTTCTAACCAAAAATAAGGGTCACTTGGCTTCCAAGTCTATAGAAAGGAAAGCCATACATAACAATATCTACATGCTAATTGTCATCACCACCCTAAACAGAAGATTGGCATCATTAGGACCTTAACCACTAGGGCTACCATAATATCTGACCCTGACCATTTAAATGATGAACTCAACCATCTTCACAAAGTTTTTGAATTAAATGGATATAATAAGAATACCATTAAGAAAGCCATGCATCTATCCCTAAACAAGTATAATAATGAGATCAAAGATCAAAATTTATCAACTCTTAAGGTCTCCCTTCCATACATAAAAGGCACCACTGATAAAATTACTAAAATTCTTAATAAACACAACATTAATGTAGCCTTCACCCCTGCCAACACCATTAGGGAATTGTTCAACTCAGTCAAGGATCCCATAAACCCTAACCTTCAGAAAGGTGTTTATGGTATTCCTTGCTCATGCAGAAAATAATACATAGGTGAAACAGGTAGATCTCTTAACATCAGAATTAAAGAACACACTGTTGACTTAAGAAGAGAAAGAACCTCAAAATTGGCCTTAGCAGAACATGTTTACTCTTCCTCTCATTACATTTTCATGGAAGAAGTCAAACTAGTTAGAAAAGAAGACCACTATCTTAAAAGGAAAATCAAAGAAGCCATTGAAATAGAAAAAAGGAAGAACTAATTGAAACAAGATGATGGATTAAAACTAAGCAACACCTGTAAACCTTTACTTGAAAGCTTAAAAAATCAATAATCAACTCATATCCCTTTTAATATTTTAATCCCTCCTCTCTTATTAAAATTAATAAAATATAAATCAAAACAACACGAAATCATTATCTAACATCCTCCTTAAATAGCTAAACAAAACAAATATAAACATATAAATAAATAATTGGCTATTTCATAACTAATCACTTGATAATATTAAAATAAACTAAAATCATAGTTTATTAATTATAATACTATAGTAACATGTGAACTTAAATTAAGCATATAGTCGTAATATCTCAAATTAAAATAAGTAGAAATTAACAATAGGAATTATATATAAAAGTATAGCGAATTAATTAATTAAATAACCAATTGATTCATTGATTAAACAATTAATTCATTAATTAAACAATAATTAATTAATTAAACATAATTAATTAATTAAACAACTTAATTAATTAATTAAACAAATTAATTATATAAACTAATTAATTCATTAATTAAACTAATTAATTAATTAATTAAAATTAATTAAAATTAATAAATAAATAAAAATCTGAATATTAACAAATTAATTGGGTAATGGCCGACCTAATTTCTTAGATTAATTATTTCATAACCTATATATATACCCTAAATTATAGCTCATGGATACATCATTAATATCTTTGGAATAACTTTTGACGCATCCCTTGATGATGGACTCACTTGGTAGTTCGAAACGTTGGGTTCATAAAACTCTATAATAGGTCATTCCTCCTCCATTTAAAACTATCCTCACCCGTATGGATTATTATTTAACAATATAAAGAGGCTTTCACTTGGGATTACCCAAATATGAAAGCGATTGACCCCGAATTATGTATACACCACATCTATTATGATAAAGATACAAGACCCATTTGACAACCTCAATGAAGATTAAACCCTCACCTAAGGGATGTTGTTAAAGATGAACTATACAAACTGTTAGATGCAAATTTCATCTATCCTATATCTAATAGCAAATGGGTTTCTCCATTACTTATGGTTCCTAAAACGAATGGGAAGTGGTGTATATGTGTCGATTATAGAGAGCTTAATAAAGCAACGCAAAAGGATCATTTGCCCCTTCCGTTCTTCGACTAGGTTCTAGACACAATGGCAGGTAAAAATTCTTCTCTTTCCCGGATGATTTCAATGGCTACAACCAAATCAAAACTGCCCCTGAAGACCAAGATAAGAATACCTTCACCTACCCCTGGGGGGTGTTTTCTTACGGGGTATTACCTTTCGGATTGTGCAATGCACCTGCCACATTCTAGAGAGCCATACTCGGCAATTTTGTAGACTTTATAAACGAGGGACTGAAGGTGTACATGGATGATTTTATACCCTATGGAGATGACTTCGAGCTCGCATTACAGACACTGGAGAAAGTCCTAGAAAGATGCAATGCTACTAGGCTCTGCTTAAGCCACAAGAAATACACATGATGATGACCAAAGGCCAGATTCTGGGTCATTACATCTCAACAGCTGGAATTCAGGTAGATCAAACAAAAATTAAGATAATCCTATTAATACCTACCCCCTGCACTCAAACTGAGGTATGTAGTTTTTTGGGATTTTTTGGATATTATCGAAGATTTATAAAAAACTTCTCCCAAATTGTTGCACCATTATATGCTTTGACAGGAAATATTGATTTTATATGGACTGAAAAATGTTGCATTGCCTTTGAATAATTAAAATGTCTAATATCAGCGACCCCAATATTACGGCACCTGAACTGGGATTTACCATTCCAAATTTCATCCGATGCATCAGATACAGCCATTGGAGCAGTTCTCAGCCAAGAGGAAGATAAGAAACCTTATGCGATATACTACATCAGTAAAAATTTAACTCTTGCCGAGCTGAATTACACTGTGACTGAGAAAGAGTTTCTAGTTCTAATCTATGCTATTAACAAATTCAAAGACTATATAATAGGATACCCTGTGGTTTTGTATACTGATCACTTTTCTATTAGATATTTAGCTAATAAACCTAATACGAATGGAATAGTGACACGATGGTTAATCCTTTTTGTAGGAATTTGACATAACAATTAACGATCGACTAGGAAAGGAAAATATGGTGGTAGACTTTCTCTATCATGTGACAAAAATAGACAACACAGTGACAATAGAAGATTAGTTCCCCGATGAGCACCTATTTGTTGTAACCGTGAAAACACCGTGGTACGCGGATGTTGCGAATTACCTAGCAGTGGGAAAATTACCCTAGCACCTGCCACCCAGACAAAGAAAATTAATAGTGCAATGCAGCACTCGGTTCTCCTGGATTGGAGGATACCTCTTTCACACAGGAGCCGATATGCATATCCCTAGGTGTGTCAGGGAAGACGAAATCTATGATATTTAAAAGCCTACCACGATGGACCTTGCGGTGGACACTTTGCAGACCGTAGGAGTGAACATAAAGTCTTACAGATGGGCTATTATTGTCCCACCATTTTTAAGTATGCCAAGAAATTTGTCCAGGGATGTGATAGCTACCAAAGAGTGGGTCGCCCTAGCCAATCTCACAAGATTCCCCTACATCCACAGTTAGTCATCGATCCTTTTCAATGATGGTTGTTAGATTTCATTGGCCCAATAAACCCATCATCTAATCAAAAGACATATATACTAGTTTCAATGGAATATGTGACTAAATGGGTGGAGGCAGAAGCATTACCAAGGGCAACAGAGGACACAGTAATCCACTTTATTTTCCAAAGTTTCATGTGGTATGGCTTGCCCAGAGAAATAATTATGGATGCAGGGCCACAATTTATAGATCATAAGGTTGCTGCTACATTAAAAAATCATCACATTATGCACACAATCACATCTCCATACCACCTACAGGAAAACGGCCAGGTAGAAAGTACCATCAAAGTAACCGAGGTCATTCTAACAAAGACAACCACCTCTCATAGACGTGATTGGACTACCCAATTGCCAGAAGCATTGTGGGCATATTGCACGACTTGGAGGAATACCACATGATACTCCCCATATCATCTAGTGTTTGGCAAAGAACATATCTTCCCCATAGAATTTAAAATTTAGACATTGAGGATAGCCCAAGAAGTATGACTGGATTTGAATGAAGCATAGGTTAACAAACTACATCATATCAATGAATTGGATGAATCTGGCTATCGGCTCTTCAACATTGCACTGATTCAACAACAAAGAGAAAAATGGAATGATGCCCTCATCAAGAAAAATATATTCCATGAAGGTGACTAGGAAGTTTTGTACAATTCTAGGTTCTAGGATTTCCCAGACAAACTCCATACTAGATGGTTAGGTCCCTACAAGATACAAGATGTGCACGATAATGGCACCCTTACATTAGCCACCATTGGTGGGTCTAGATACTCTTTTAAAGCAAATGGACATCGAGTATGCCTCTACCACAAACTTCTTACAAGGGAATCCTTTTGCCAATAGATATGTGAAGATCCTATGATTCAAATTCTCGTTGAAGAGGTCAACTCTTTGACAGCAGTAGTCCAATGAAGATTTAATTTTTTTTTAAACCTGTACATAAAATTGCTTTCCTGTTTTCTTTCTATTTGATTGGATTTTCTTAGAACAGTAGAGATGATTTTTTCCTTATTTTCCTTTGTTGTTCCCTATAGGGAATAGCTGCTATTCCCTATAGGGAACAACACTTTTCATGTGTATTTCTCTTTGTTGTTTCCTACACGGAACAACTACTGTTCCCTATAGGGAACAACACTTTTTGTGTGTATTTTTCTTTGTTGTTCCCTACAGGGAATAACTGTTGTTCCCTACATGCAACAACACTTTTCGTGTGTGTTTTGCTTTGCTATTCCCTACAGGGAGTAGTTTTTGTTCCCTATAGGGAACATCGCTCTTTGCGTGCTTTTTTCTTTGTTGTTCCCTACAAGGAATAATTGTTGTTCCCTATATGGAACAACAATTTTTCCATGTATTTTTCCTTTGCTATTCCCTACAGGGAACAACTACTATTCCCTATAAGGAAAAACACCTTTTTTTGCATGTGATTCTTTGTTGGTCCCTACAGGGAACAACTGTTGTTCCATATAGGGAAGAACACTTTTTGTGTGGGTTTTCTTTTTTAGTTCCCCTCAGGGAATAGCACCTTGTAAGTATTTTGACAACACCCTTTCTCCCCCTTGCATGATCATCCCTAGACCATCCCAATTCACTCTTTATGATCCTCTTTATGGAATAAAAGTACAATACATATTTAAGGAAAACAAGTATGGAGTATACTAGAACAAGAAAATATCTTGAATATTATCATCTTTAACAAGATTGCTTTGTGACGATCAAAAAAGAAAGGACACAATTATCTATATCAATTCGCTATCCTCCTTTCCACTATAGATAAAACTGATTTATTATCTGTACCATGTTGGTTCTCCCCTATCCCGTATAATTCTCGCTGTTTATTATCAATAAGATTATGGGTATATTTATTTTTTATATTGATATGTCCAAACTTCTTCCACCATCCCTACTCTTAAGGAGTGCTTAGCCACCCTCTATGTATAAAATGGGGAGTGTTAAAAAATAATTAAATATTCCACATATGGAGGATAGGGTGTCTCATCATGAGCTAGCCTACCATGATAATAAGGAAGGAGAGAAGTGGCATTCCTGCTATGGCCACCACACAGGGATATGATCCAATGGATGCATCAAGAAACAAAGTCTTTGGAACATGAGGTCTCATCACGAGTCGGCCTGACCACTTTCGCTACTTCCTAGTGAATGGCAATGTGTTCATCTGGTTACCATGATAGCACATTTGTCTCTACTATGGATATCATAATGCACTTCCCCAATTATACATAGAGTACCATGGTTACCAAGGGTTAGAAAGCAACTTTGTCGAGACTATGGATGCCTGCATGCAATAAAAGCTCTACTGATGGTATTGAAGTTTTATTTTCTACATGAATAATTATTATAATAATGTCTTCTTATGTTTCTATATTTTCTACAGAGAGATTACCCCTAACTTAACTTGAACCTTTATGTATTAGTTAATCTTTTAAAATCAATCACAACAGTTTTAAGTGGAATAACAGTGGTAAAGTATTACTTCATGCGTATGCTGTCCTTTTTCTTTATCACATCATCTCACGACATCTTATCACTTCTTATAATTCTTGTTACACATCTTGCTTTCATCACTCCAATATCCTTTATGATCATTTCATTAATATGCGTACCTTGCCACATTCATTACCGAATCCATCACCCCTGTACTTCGCCTCCGGCGCGATATCCTTTCATTCATTCAGTCGTAGGCGACCTATTATTTCGAGAGGGGGCGAGGACCTTCAGTATACTTATGCATTCATTGTCATCTTTTCATTTGATTTTGCAGAACAATATGACATCCCATGATCATAGATCATGTGGCATTATAACAGTCCTCAATAATGGTATTTATGTTTATAAAGTATCACCTAATAGAGCCATTACAACCATTTTTTGTTCCATCACTCGGCTCTGTTTGTTGTTGTGATTTCCCCACTACACTAATCATTTGTAGAATTCAAGCATTATGGGAGGAAGAATAGTGCGCCAAGAACCTTTAACAATGGTTGTCTTTGATGAAGCCAAGGAAATTCTAGCTCGTGTAGGATGGATAGCATATTTTACAAGATTTCCACGCCCTAATGAGGAAATTGCCATCGAATTTTTATGACATCTACAGAATGGACAATCCATGGTAAGAGGTAGACAAATCAATATAATAGACGCTTTGATAGCATAAGTGTTGGGGTTCCCAGCGGAAGGACCAGTATGGGCTAGCAAGCGATTAAAGTTGAATGACCTGTGGAAGCTTTTATGGATGAAGGACAGGAGCTAATCAAGAAGGGAAAAGGGATTCAACCATCTTCTCTTGGAGAGCCATGGGGATAATTGGCATGAATTTTCCGTAACTATATTACCTACGATGGGCGTAAAGACGTGGTAAGGCTATGACAACTCAAACCTTTAGTAGTTTTAAAATTTAAATGCTTTATTAATTTCCCTGCACTATTGAATTCATTACTACATGACACTGCCAAGAGGCTGAGATAGTCCCAACACATAGAAACAGTGGTTAGCCACCATTGCGTGATCAGGTTAATAGTTAGCCATAACCTTCCTCAACAACAATCAACCTAGGATGATCTAATATTGGCCCTCAAAAGAGGTGTGGCCACGCCAACACCTAACCCTATTCCAAAAAGGAAGAGGACTACCCTTTTAAAAAGCATACCTCATAGATGCAGATGATCCACAAGGTTGAGGTCAAAATAGGGAGCGTCTAAAAATCCTCAAGGCAACACTAGTCAACCCATAGAATTATCCAGCCCAGTAAGTGAAAAATACTTACAGCTAGAGTTAGAAGGACAATATAACCCTGAATCAGAACCTGGGGAAGGAACATGGCATTATAAAGATGAAAAAACAAATGAATTAGGACCTCCGCCAACACCAAATATGAGCCCCTAAGATGATTTGTTGCATGATTTCGAGATGGCCTAGGTCCTGCCCAACATGAATGTCTACAGGCAACCTGAAGGATTGCTCAATCTTAACTTAGGAGAAACCCAATCTCCTGGGAATTCTGGCTATACCAGAATTCTATCTCCCTCAAAAGATGAAACATGTGAAGTGGAAACATATACATAGGCCATTCACGAATTAGAGAACCAATCTGGTTACACGCTCCCAGTGGAAAACAACCATGAAGGTCTAAACGTAGAAAACATCAGCCAAGAAGAAGAAGTAGAGAAAAAGATTATTGAGGAATCAGATAATCAATCTAGAGACACAGTCTTACTGGAACAAAGTCAGGGTGAACAACTAGGGTCTTTATAGACAAAAGCTATTAACGCGACCATCAGCAAACTAGTTACTCCTCCGAAAAGGTATAGAGCCAAATTGAAGAAGCTAAGAAAAGAACAACAAAAGCTTCAAAAGATGGTCAAAAGGCTCCGAAGGAAAATAAAATAAACTACAACGAGAAAGGTTCCGAACAGTACCTCGAAGATAGCAAATGTGGTCGTACAAACAGAATTATATGAAGGTAGGGCTATAGGAACTCAAACTGAGCCCATACCCACTCAAACAGTCATCACCCAAGAGGAACAACATGCAAATTTAGTAGATCTAGCTACTCAGATGAAGGTTTGGACCTCCCACAACAAATAGGTATAGGCAAAAGAGGTACCCTTTTATAGCATGTGCACTCAGACAGAGGTTTGGACCTCTCGCAATAAAGAAACACAGAAAGAAGATATCCCTTCTCATAGCGTAAGCACTCAGACAAGCATACAAGCCAAGGACATCATGACACACAATGACCCCATTATACTAAATCTTCAAAAATAATTTGCACAAGCTCAGTTCGCATTGGAGCGACTTGAACAAGAAATCATTTCCCAGCAGAAATATCAAGAGTTGCAAAGACGGCTTCTGGAAATGAATGCAACAGAGAGCAAGACTTTCGATAGATGCAAAAAGGAAGAAGAAAAAATAGAGAAGATCAAGCTCAAACTAGGCAAGGTCATAGGTCAGACAACCACTATCTACTCACTGTATATAGATGTGCAAGCATGCAAGTCTCCCGCCACCAATTATGCCTTATTTTTGTTAGAACGGTAGCTTTTGTTGAAAATTAAAGTTGCGAGAGTTGGTAAACCAATTGAATTAAGAACAATTGAAGATTTTATAAATTTCTACAAGCAACATGGTGTAAAAGGCCAAAGGCTTCTTTGTGAGTTTTACCTGCATAATTGTTTATTAGAGAATGAGGTGGAAAATAACCCAAACCCTTTTGTAAGAGATGTTCAATTCCAGGCCTTTATTTCATTTGCAGTTAACCAACTCAAATAATTTAATGCTTATAACACATTCCAAAGATAAGAACATGGATTAGATTTTTGGGTAAGAAGCGAAGCTAAGCACCCTTTACAAATGTTTGCCAACCATTAGAGTCTGATGACACAAGAAGGGGTGATTAAAATTTTAGGGCCCATTCATAAAGAGATTGTACAGAAAGGAGTATCATTTTTCCTTTCCATTAAATAAATCTCTCTGGCTACATCCAAGCTTAGTTGGACGGTATCCACTAGTAGTGTGGATGATAGGGAGCCATTTAATTATAGATATTTTAAGGTAGTTGTAGACCGTTTGGTCAGCTATATCAATATTATTTTTAGAGAAGGACCTTATTGGTTAGGATGTCGGTTTGGAAGCCCCATCATTTGGTATCCTCCTGAGGGTTATTAGGCTGTCTATCAATTGCCTTAAGGAAAGGAAGGACCCACCTTTTTGATGCTCCCTCTCAAGCCTACTCTTTAACTACACTACATAAGAACTACTTACCTTTCATGATGACATGAAACACGGTAAGCAGGGGAGTATGTTGAGTTACAAAATGGGTATGTATTTGCTCTTAATTCCATCACCTTTTTCCTCTTTTCTTATATCTTTCCTATCTTAATACGCTAACATATTGATGGATTATGATAAGAAATGGATGAACAAATCGTAGTTAATATTTAACCATCGTAACTAACATTTACTCCTCTTTATGCCAAAAAACGACAAAAGAAACAGTTGTTGTTCCCCAGCGACGGAACATCATAAACCAACAAAGGAAAAATGGAATGCGTCAGTTGTGGACAGATCAAAGGATGAATCAGGAGGATTAGCACTAGATATGAAGAGCGTTTGAAGATAGCCTTCAGTTACAAGTCCTTCAGGATCGGGAGATCGTGAGGGATCACATTTATCTTTTACCTCTTTTTGGCTATAAAAGAAAATGATTGTACGAATAAAGGGGATCAATCTCTGTTATTTGAAATTGTAATTTTAATTTACAGACTCGTGTTGTTGGAGAATGTGATCATGTTGTAATGCTACTTAAGTTTAATGATTAATATATAATTGAAGTTGTTGTTCATTTGTATTCTCTGAAGTAGCTCAACAATGTTCGCTGGTGGCTAAGGGCTTGGCCTATGGTGGGTTAAACTACTTTCTTGTGTTATATATTTCTCATTCTCTGTAGTTTGATTCCTTTGATAATTTTCCCATTTTCTGTCAGTTTATCTTATTCGCTATTTACCGCTTTTCTGTATTGAAGTAGTACAATTTCTTTACGTGTTTTACAACACTATCATTTGATTCGATTTATGCTTATTGTAGATTAAATTACTTAGATAATGAATCGTATTGATTTAATTAGCTGTAAGAGTTTAGCTATTGCTATTGAACTCTCATATTGATATCATTTCCATTTGGATTGCTTCGTAGAGATTGGTTATTGCTACTATTCTCTTGGTTGATGCTATCATTAATTGAATTTCTTATGTGAGATTTGATTACGATTTCATCAGATGATTGAGTCTTGAAGCTTAGATGTCATATTTCCTTTAATAATTGCAATTTTATTTTTATAAATGCATATGTTTACTCCTGTATCAAAGGTTTATACTTCACTTTAAGAAACATTACTCTTTGGATTCATAGCATGCACATATTGTGTACACTTTTGGAATAAAAGGACTTGACTAGGTTGATGATTAATGTGGGGTAATTAGGAGTTTTAAAAGACACCTTTTATCAACCAACATTTTGGCGTCGCTTCCGGGGAGTAAAATTTAGTTACGATGGGTAAATCTTAACTACGAGTAGTTCAACTCTTTCTTATCATAATCCACCAATATGTGACCATATTAAGATATGAAAGAGATAAGAAAAGAGGAAAAAGGTGATGGAATCAAGAGTAAATACACTCGTAACTCAACACTTGTATCCATGATCTCCAATCCATTTAAATATTTATTACATTTTCTCTCTTATATTGGTTAGCTACCTCTATGAGCTAGTTAACATTGCAAGTCATATATGAACCTAATAGTTTAACAATGGTTTCTTAGGTCTCCACCTGTATGGAATCTACCTCATTTCAAATAATAGGTTGCATAGGAACCAATGCTTCCTCTAATTCAAGCTTAATACCTAATCAATGGTCATGACAATTGAATTTGTAGGAAAGGATGGGTTATGACTCAAGTTTCTACATTATGTGAACCTACAATTTAGTTTTTAGGTTTGATGATCTGGATTATATCATCATATTTTTTATCATCAATATCAATGCTTTCAGAGTGGAAAAAGTGGAAGAATCTACTCACATCACCATTCTTACCTATGGTCATGGTTTGGAAAATTTACGGTGAATTTGAGGCTTTAAATAAAGACTTTTTATGGTGTTGGCCATACTATAGACCCATATTCCAACTCTACATGTCAATACCCTTCCAACAACGCAAGAATTGCCTCAAGAAATGTATGCCTTTCAGAGGCTGATATACCAGAATTGACCACCATATTTCGAGAGGATATCATGTATTCCCCCCTTATTACTGGTAAAAGGGATATATACATGATCATGATGAATAAGACTCTATCATATTCCATATTTTAAATTTATTCAAGTGTTGAAGGAATAAAACCTACGCACTAGTGGGCTATCAGGTTGTGCTATAACCAAGACACCAAGAGGTAAAGGGGTTCCATTCTTTTCAAGTGAGTCCATTCCATGGATAAGTAGAGTAGCCAATATGGATAGGGAGAGAGAAAAAATAGAAGATTAAATGAATGTAGTATCCCAAAATCCATAGGCCTAACTTCTTTGTACTCATAACCATTTTTTAGTCAGAAAAAGGGAGAAAAGCGACGTCATCTTCGACCTAGGTTTTCTCTTGGAAGGGTTTCCCATGTTATATCTTGTGTCAGTCATGGTTTCTAATTTTTTCTTTGGATGTTTTCTATTTTTTGCACACTTATAATTCTCATGCATTTTCACTAAATAGTAATTTATAGATCGAGAAATCAAAAGAGAAACAAACCCTCATAATGCAAATTTCATATTTTTAAGTATAATTTTATGAGATCTTTTTTTATGAATAGACCAATGGAATATCAATGAAAAATTATGGATTATATTGGTATAAATAAGGCTTCCTCTGGTATGTTGTCGGGTTTTTAAGGTGATCTATATTGGCTAAGCCAGAAGTAAAAAAATCTTAGTCATGATTGATGAAGCTATGAGTAATCCTCATGCAGGTAGAGAGGAGAGGTTTTCATGATTGGAAGCAGAAGCTGTAGATATAAATTGTTATGTGAATCTCCTCATGGAAGCCATGATCAATAAGCTTGGGTTATTTCAACAATATGAGAGTCATAATGTAGAGGTTGATTAGAGGGGAGATTAGGAGACAAGATCATAAACAAAGATGAAGTTGACGAAAGGAATTGAAAATATAAACCACTTTTGAGTGTTGTGAACCATTGACAGTCCTTCTTTAAGATGGAAGAAATATCTAATATCAAATTATATCAAGGTGACAATGACACTCTAAACCTAAGTAATTGGTTTCAACAATTATAACTTTATTTCAATGTTCACCATATAGAAGGGGAACAAAGGATTTCATTTTCATGTCTGAAATTAGAGGGTCATGTGCCAACCTACAACAGAAGCCACAAAAATACTTTGAGGTAGGAGGGATATCCTTGAGTGATCAAATGGAAGGAAATTAAAACCCTTATAATGTCATAATTTACTCTATTGAGTGAGTACAGGACTAGTGGATCCAATAGCATTACTTCAGGAAGAAGAAGGGGAAGATTGTACAATAGTACACCACAAAGTTTCGAAATATGTCAATAATTGTTGGTATCTCCATAGAGAACCCATATGTACTGAAGTATCTAAGGGTATACAAAACCACATGCATAAGAAAGTGATGTTATTCAAGCTCAAATTGGTCGAAAAGGCTTGTGTATAGGCACAATACTTGGAAAACATGAGCATAAAGAAAGGGAAATCAATTGGATTGAAGCAAAAGGAGAAGGAAGACAATTCTAAGGAGGGGAAGAAGAAGTGAAAATGGAGGCAAGATAAATATACATTAGCCACAAAACACTAGCGAAAATATCCCAACAGCCACTATAACCATTGTAACATTTATAGTCATACAAAGGAAAAGTATTGGAAGTTACATCTAGAGCTTAACCTGAAGAATGAAAAAATACTACGAAGGACAATCTCATGGAAACTAATATAATAAACTAGGTAGAAAGTAGCTTAGATGTAGATGAGAATATTGTCTATACACTAATTCAAAAGGAGGTGAAACTTATTAGCTTTTAACAATAGGAAGAGGATGAAAAGACTGGGTTCTTCCATATAAATATACAAGTTAGAAAGACCAAGATTAATGATTTGTTCAACAAAGGATAATAGAAAAATATCATTGCAGAAAATATGGTCAAAATATTGGGTTTGGAATTTTGTGATCATCCAATCCCATATCCATTGGTTTAGTTAAAGAAGGATGTATACATAAAGGTAACAAAAAAATGCAAAATTAGATTTCCTACGAGTGTTGATTTTGTTAATGAAGTAGAACTAGATGTATTTCGCCTTGATGTATGTTGAGTGGTGTTTGGAACTACCTATAGATCCATGCATGATGCAATCTTCTTGTAGAGAGATAACCAATATTGTTTATTCAATGGTGGAAAATCATTTACCATGAATTTGTACAAAGAAAAGTAAAAATAAATGTTGGTAAGTGACAACCAATCCAAGAAATTATCATTCTAGAAAGAAGTATATTTTACTATATTTAAGAGAAAATAAGTCTCTAAAAGAGTTAGTTAGAGAAAAGGCATCCTTGCAAGGATGTACTAATAAACAAAAACAACAACTTGAAGATTTTCTAGGAATACAGAGATGTGTTCCAAGGGCCTAAATTCATGCCACCAAAGAGCGAAGTGGAGCACGATATATAACTATTACCAAACTCCCATTTGACAAAGATTGGGTTGTAAAACAATTTGTTATAAAAGAAACTATTGTAATTTGAATAACTACATCACCATGTGGGCCACCCATCATCATTGTCCCAAATAAGGATGGGACTTAACGAATGTGTATATGTTACAAGATACAAAAGATATATATATATATATATATATATGCTCAAAGATAGATACCCCTTGCCTAGAATATATAAGCTGTTAGATTAGTTGCTGAAAGAAAAATAATTTACCAAGTCAGAATTAGAGTCTACATATCACTAGGTTCAAGTAAGAGAAGAAGATACCTAGAAGATGACCTTCAAACCAAGGAAGGTTTGTATGAGTCCTTAGTCATGCCATTTGATTTATGTAATGCACTAGTTACATTTATAAGGCTAATGAATGATATATTGTGTCCATTTATAGATTCATTTGTTATTTTTATAATTGGATGATATATTGTTATACAATTCTATCTAAGAGGAGCACATCTCACATTTGATTCAGTTTCTATAGACATTAAGGAAGGACTAGAAACTAGAAAATCTCAATAAGTGTGGGTTTTCATAACATACTTTGGTGTATCTAGGGTATGTGACTGGTGGAGGAGAGGCAAAGATATATCCTGCAAATATGGAGGCCATTTCATTAGCAGTTTCATTGGGGAAACATAGTACCTGAGGAAATGAAAATCCTCGTTTTCAACAATAACATCAACAATCTGTGCCATAATAGCAAGTTGAAAGAGTTTCAAGTATGGAAAGGGTCAATAGAGGACCTTTGAGGAGCTAATTAAGGAGTTAAGTCAAGAATCTATTCTAGAATTACCAAACATGCAAAAACCCTTCAAATTGGTGACAAATGCAAGTGGGTATGTTATGGTAGTAGTATTCATGTAGGGAGGAAGACATGTATTGTACAATCCTAAAGTATTTTGTTGGGAACTTATCAATTACCCTACCTACAACCAAGATCTCTATGCCCCGATGAAAGATGCGAATAAGTGAAAACACTATCCAATGTGAAAGGAGATAGTAATCCACACAAATGAACAGCCACTATGTTACCTACAACCCCATAGTAGGCTACAATGGAATAGGAATTATAAGTGAATGGGGTTTCTATAAAAGTTTAATTTAGTTACCAAGTATAATAAGGGAGACACAAAGAAGTTGGTCGACATACATTCAAGGCCACCCACAACAAATATAACTTTGATGCACATGGCTCCATTCACTCATGATGCATACAAAGAGGCATATTCACAGGATGAGGACTTCAAGGAGGTATTTGAGCAGTTTCAAATATAGAGACATTTTCACGATGTTGACAACACCATTGACTACCATTCCTCGATGAGTTACTCTACAAGTTGGATAAGTTATGTGTTCATAAAAATGAGTGATTACAGCTAACTAGAGAGGCTCATGCCACCAATGTTGTAGGGTATTTTAGTGCAGGGAATACAATTTCCAACTTGTAAAGGTATGTGTACTGACCCAAGATGTAAGAACATGTATCTATGCTCATAAGAGTATGCATATTTTATTCTACCAACAAATATAGTAACATGAAATAAGGTATTTATCATCCCTTACCTATACCCACTCATTCTTTGGAAATAATTTCCATGGAATTTGTGGGATGTTTAACACAAAAAATGGGATGGTACTTGTTTGTGTTAGTTGATAGGTTCAAGAAGACGTGTTCTCTCATGCCTTATAAAAAGAGCACTAGTGCGCAAGAAGAAACAAATGTGTTCTCTGAATACATCTGGTTGTAATTTGCGATATCAAGGAGCATCCTTTAAAATAGGGACACAATATTTCTTAGTGTATTTTCGACTACATAGTGGGAGAATATGGTCACAATGTTGAAGGGGTATGTAACATTCTATCCATAAATAGATGGGAAAACAAATGTAGCTGTCAGGACATTGGCATAATGTTTTAGGGGGTTACAATAATAAGTATTTAAAGACTTGGGATGAAAATATGGTCATCAGGGAAATTTTTAGTGCTAATATGGGCCTCGTAGGGAAAATAATAAAATAATAGTTAGAATAATAAATAAAAAGTGATGATTTTTTCAAGGAAAAAGAAACTATTGTTCTTATTATATCTTTGACATGTCTCCTTATAGGTTTTCCCAAACGTGAATCGAGGACACTTGTTGGATACAAATTGAATTCAGTGTCCAACGGGTACCCACTCTACATACTTCTGAGTAGACCCACATTAAAAGAAATTGAAAATACATGAAAGAAGTGTGTTGAATGTGTCTTTTTCATATATTTTCAAATTTTTTTCAATGTGGGCCTACTAAAAGGATGCATAGTGGGTACTCATTTGATGTGGAATTTGATTCCACATCCACTGAGGGTCAACACTTCACATTTAAGTAAACCTATAAGGATATTAGTGAAAAATACAATTAAAAAAATTAGTTTTCATCTTTTCCCTCAATATTTTTTTCCCTTGAGAATGGCATCATAATCTTGAATCCTATTGGTTCTTATCAAGTTAATTGTTTTTATTACATTTTTTATTTTGAGGACTATTTTTACCTAAAAAATACGATAATGTAATATGCAACACTCTTACAATGATAATCCAAGCTTCTACTAGTAAGCCCCTATTTCAAGCTAGTTTTTGGTATTTATTACCTTCACCTTTAGATATTGCATATGCGAAGCAATGAGGAGTAAGGAAGGATCTTATAGGGTATTCCTTAAGGGAAAAAGTATTTGTATAAAAAATAAAAAAAATCCATGTATAGGTACAAGAGACAATGAAAAAATCGCAAGAAAAATACAATGTTAGATATGATCAACACATAATAGAGAAATCATTCAAGGTTGGAGATAATATATGGTTACAATTCAACAAGGATACACTACATGTTCCTAGAAAGAAATTCAAGGTTTTCTAGTATGTTCCTTTCAGATATTAGAAAACGTGGGAGATAACACCTACAGTCTCAATTCACCCCCATACATTCAAATTTACTCAATGGTCAATGTGGAAAATCACAAACTCTATGAACCTTATTGTTATGAAAAAAAGGTACACTCATTTTTACACAGTAGATGGCAATCATATTCAGTAAGCGACATGCATAGAGGACACATTTTCAATTGAAAACATTATGAAAGGAAAAAAATAAAAGGTTCTCCTAAATTTTAATTAAAAAATAAAACCTTGCGGGTGCTTTAAAGAAAGTTTGGAAAACCCTTGTGGCTTTTTCATTGATAGTCATGTGGGTCAAAAAAATCACAATCAACACCTCGAGAGAGACATGGTTTGAAGTAGATTCAATTTTCTAACATGATGGAGTCGATCATTCAATACTTGAGGATCAAGAAGCCTTAATTAAAGGAGGATGGTAGATCCCATTTCATTTATGAGCCAAGCACAAAGTCGTGTAAGGGTATTTGAGCTTACAATGCACTGTAGAAGTTCCCTCAACTTTACCAATAATCATAGCCATGGTTGGTTGGTTGATTATGTTAGATTCGGTCTGTTCATCCCTCCGTAAGAGATCAAAATCTATTTTGTTGCATTTCATTTTTAGGTTTCTCATTCACTTCAGTAATTTTCATTCTATTAGGAGCATCGATCTTCTGATAGAAGGGTTTTGTCACTCATGCCCCTCATGTCATGTACCTGTTGTTCTATGTCTATTCATCAAAATCAATTTTAAAGTCATTCACAGTCCTATTTGGTCTCTTGGTCAGCAAAAGGGTCATTTTAGCCATTAGGTTTAGGGTTCCATCTTCAAAAATTCTAATAATGTCCACAGGGACATGAGGGAGGTTCGAAATAAGTTTTCATTGCAAAATTTTATCATAATAATGCTCGATTATGACTTTTCTTCAAAACTTTGTTTTGAAGAAAAATCATCAAATTTTGTCTTTTGTAATAAATATCATGTGATTTTCAAAGTTGTTTCAGTTGTAAAGTCCTTCAAACGCAGCCCTGGTCACCTTTGTCAAATCCAATGACATCCACCCCTATAGAATAGACAAAGAGATTCATCATCAGTTCAACAAATTAAATTGAAACAAAATAAGAGTTTGTATTAAAAGGTGAAAGTGCCAAAGTTTTGCAAACATTATGAAAGTGGGTTTCATGAGCCAAAATCTCAAAGGCTCTTTGTTTATCAGCAATTCCTTCATTTGAAAAGATCATTTGTAAAGGAGAAGAAAGGCAGGGAAATCAAGTGAGAAATTGGGCGAAAAATGCATTAAGTTGCTAGGCGCGGCGCACGGGCCAGGAGGCGCGGTGCATACAGCCGACGCGACGCACTCGGCCTCAAAACTCAGTGCATTTTAACACGGGCGTGGCGCATTGGTGAGGTGCAACGCATTGGGCTGGCCACATGGTGCATACAGGCAAAGGGTTCAAAAATTGCTAGAACTTGCAAAAATTGCTTGAATCACCCAAAAATGCATGAATTTGTCAGATAGAGCCTCCATTATCATTTTATATCCAAGTTGGTTGCTTACTTCATGTTGCTTGTTTCATGTTGATTGCTTAAAGAAGTTGAACCCTATCATTTGAAGTTCCTCCAACAAAAATTGTTGCCTAGGTTTTTGATGACTATTTTTCCACCATGTTTACTCCCTTATCCCTTTTTCATTGATTCCCTTATTCGTTAAGTTCCACTACCCCCTTAAATCAGTAATCCCTTAATCCCAATTTTCCTTTCCCAAAATCCCAAATGCACCAAACCCTAGTCTCATACTTAAAATTCCCAAACCCTAATGGCTATCCCAAGAGCTTCATGTCACCATTCAGAAAAGTGTACCATCATTCAGAGGGTTTTCATCATCATGCCAACTTCCACTAGGTCATTTTATGCCTTGTTCATGCCTCAAGTGTGCCTAGGTAAGGTCATTATCCTCTCATAGGGCTTTGAAGGCAATTTCCTGTTGGCTGGTCAGATCATTAGAAAAACTTGTATCCTGATGGTCATACACCTTCCCCTATCCTCAATGTACCTTACTAAACACTTCCCATCTCTGAGATCCCCCGAATTCCTCATGTTCGCACAAATCCTAGTTTCTTGCTACAACTTGACAATTTCCTAGGCTAGGCTTGTGTTTTGCCCTTTTGGACCCCTTCCCCTCACTCAATCTCTAAAATTCCACTTTCCCCTACTTCCAAACATCCCTCCCCACCTCCCAAAACGTTTTCAAGAATTTAGAAGCCCTTTATCCCCTTTATTTCGATTCATTTCGACAAATCCCTTGTTCCACACATCGAGATAGGTTTAACTTAAATAATGTTTTTGAGCCATAAAATATGAATTTTGGAAAACTGAGAGAGGGTTTTGTCCCCAATAGGCCATGGAAGAAAAAAATCCTTCACATTTTACACAAGTTCATGTTTTTAGAGAAATGTCGAAAATACAGTCGCCTCAGGAGAATTGATGCACCTCTGAAGTGACCTTGGGAAAATCAATTTTTCACCTAGCGTGGTTGTCCAAATGACATGATTGACTAGTCAAATGATAACTAGACATAACTAGATTTCCAATGAGCTATCATGAGCTCAATTTTGAGTTGAGGAAAACCTTCAAAATTTGACGGCAAGAGCACTCTGCCTTGAGGCAGCCTCATTTGGCACATTTTGACCAGTCTTTGGAGATTTTATTTGTGGTAGGGTAAATGAACTCCAAATTGAACAATTTTAGTTGTGTTGGAAATTAGACTCAAAATCCTTTCCAACGAGCTACCTCAAACCCAATTTGGACATTGGGAAGTCCCTCAAAACGGATATGCAAAGTGGCGTGATGCATAGAGAATTTGGGTGCGGTGCATAGAGAAATTTGGCCTCATTTTCACTCTTCAACTCATAAATTCACCCAGTTTTGACTATTTTTACTTTTTGATGTAACGATTAATCTATATTGATGTAACTTGATGACTATGATGTAATTTTGGCACATATTTACTTGTTCTAGAGGATTCATTCATTAAAATGTGAAAATTAAATGAATGAATCAGTTTCCTTCCATATAGAGCCAAGTTGTTTGATTGCCTAGATTTTAGTGCCTTGTTTAGAATTGTTTGAAACAACTCCTACAATGATGAGCTCGGCCCCTAGAGGCGTGGGAATGGGTTAGGATGGTCTATATCATGTATTTTTTGAGTCATTTTCAGGGTTGGACACTTGGGATTGCTTGGCACATCATTGTACATTCAATCTCTGCATTTTTGGGTAAGGAAAGACCAAGGTTTTGTAGCACTTGTTGGGATCAATGTGGCTTTGTGTTTTGATGATATTTTTCTTTTGAAATTAAAAAAATGAGTGATTAAGGTAGAATCCATTCGACTGTTGTGCTCTGCCTTAAAATTTTGTTTAATTTTACATGTTTTCATCTATTTGAGGAGGATTGTTGAGACTCTGTTTCCCTCCTTGGCTCCTAACTAGTCTGATCCATCCATTCATTCAAATATAAAGCATCAAAACGATTACCTACCTTGCCCCAACCAAAACTCTGTAAAAAAATAGGCCTCATCCCCAGACCCAAATTTTCCTTTCCCTTTTTCCAACAAAAAACCCCCAAAAAACTAAAATTTAAACCTTGCACTTCATACCTAGCCTAAGATTGGCAGCTATTTCAGTCATCTCAAATCTCATCAATTATCTTTTGCTGACATTCACTTGGTGAGAGCCCTCTCTTGTCCTCGTAGGGTTAGCTATGAGGCTGAGTGTGGTTTGATGTTGGCCCTGGATCCTACCTTTTCAGCCTGAGGTAAATCTAGGCTCTAAAATAGTGGCGACTCCACTGGGGAGTGAAAATGGTTTGCTTGTTAGTGTTATTTGCGTTATAAGCTACAGACGAAGCGTGAAGATTATGCCAGGTAGCCTTCCTGCTATGCATCAGTGAAAGTAGATAAACGTTGCTTCAGTCAATCTGCAGTCTAGCTTGTGAACGTGTCACTTGACTTAAGAATTACCCCCAGTACATCAGATCATTCTAGTCTTTGGGTGATGAGTCTAGAATTGGATAGGCTGAAATCATTCACTTGGCAACTTCATTCAATGAAAAATCCAGAGATCAATGCTTCATGGTGAATCCACTGTAGGAAGATTAGTAGCTCTAAGATTTTCAAGATGGAACGAGTTGCAAGAAGATACGCTCCTATGGGCCGAGATCAAATCCTAGGTTTTCCGAATAAAATACCCAAGGTGGATTGGCTTCAGAATTTCCCCATGTTTAGAAATGTGGAAGGTAATGACACTGCTCTTCATCTGGTGAAATTTCACATTCATGTGCATAGATTAAAGATCGTTTTTCCTGAAGACTGTTTGATGAAAATGTTTTTGGCTACTCTGGAAGAAGAAGCCCGATCTTAGTATGAAAGTTTGCCACCTGCTTCCATTTATTATCTAAAAGATTTTCATACAATATTATTTGAAAGGTATAAAGAATCTTGTCCATCCTTAATATTAGTGTCGAATTGTTGTGAACATGTTAGTAGTTTCATTGAAGATCTTGTGAATTTTTATGGAGAAAATGACTTGATGGACAAAGAAATAATGGAAGCACTATATGAGAATTCGTTTCAGCAACACACAGAAATCTTAGAGGATACTTATCAAGATTAGTAGGTTGATGATTTTCATATCGCTGAAAATGTTGAACGAAGAAGTTTTATTTCAGATCTGCTTGAAATAAAGGATGATATGCAGGAAAATAATATTCCAATTTTAGATAGTGATGACGATAAATCAGAATGAGATAAATTCTGATGAGGAAAAACATGTTGTTCTAGATCTCATAAAAGAGAGTTGTATTATTGAGGCTGCCTCAAATGAAGAAAATAGAGTTACAGACCTAAATGCTCTCACCTCACTAGAACTAGATCTTCATGAGGAGGTAGTTCATTTCCTTTATGAAAAACAAGACGAGATCTTCGTTCAAGTAAATGAAAAATTTTCCTTGGATGAATTGTTGGTAGATTATAGAAATGTCATGTTTGAGTATCAAGAACCATCTGAAGTTTCTTTTCTTGTGATTTATGAATGCAATGAGAAACATGACAATCTGGTTGTTATATCATATGAAGATGATCAAAAATATATTCAGACTACAGAAGATCAGAACATTTAGGATTGCCTTTCAGATTCTTCTTCCTATGCCTCATGTTTTGAAATGTTTTTCCAAGAGGAGATCTTCTCATATACTTGTTCAATATTTTTTGAGGACCAAGAACATACTTTTACTAAAGTACATTATGATGGAAGATCAGAATCAAAAGAAAAAGACACCTTGTTTCTTTAGTAGCAGGTAAATCTTCATGTTTTTCAAGATCCCCTAGAAAATCTATTGTAGTCAGTAGTGAAGGTGATTATTGCAGTATTTAGTGATGAAGGAGATCATGTTCAATTATGTTTTTGGATGCCCAATTACCAGTATCTGTTGTTGACCAGAAGATCTGATCAGGAGAATCAATCAAGGAGGCATCTGCTTGATTGGTTACATTGGAAGACACACTTCACATGATTGTACATATTTCATCAGTAAGCAGGTAGTTTTCATCATGATTTGAAGCCCTCAATTATCGATGGTCTACGTCAATTTAAAAGCTTTGTAAGGACTTGTTTCAGTTAAGTGAGTCTTGAGTCATTTTTGTTTCAGTCAGTTTGAAGATAGTTTTAGTTGAGTGTCCAGTTTCAGCTTTTTAGAGTCTTGTTTCAGCTTTGGATTAGTCAATTCAACTATGAGTCTTTGAGTCAAGAGTTCAGTTTTGATTTGTCATTGAAGTTATTAACTCCATTGCCCAATGGACGAAGGCACTGTCTACTTTCCCAAAGATCTGCATTTCTTGGTACCTCCAAGGAGCTACCATCCCCATTGGAGCGAATGTTAGAGTCGGTCTGTTCATCCCTCCATCAAAGATCAAAATCTCTTTTGTTGCATTTCATTTTTAGGTGTCTCACTCACTTCAATCATTTGCATTACATTAGGAGCATCGGTCTTTCGATGGAAGTGTTTTGTCACTCATGCCCCTTATGTCATGTACCTGCTATTTCATGTCCACTCACCAAAATCAATTTTAAATTCATTCACAGTCCTATCTGGTCTCTTGGTTAGCAAAAGCGTCATTTTAGCCATTAGGTTTAGGGTTTCATCTTCAAAAAGTCTAATAATGTCCACAAGCACATGAGGGGGGTTTGAAATAAGTTTTCATTGCAAAATTTTATCGTAATAATGCTCGATCATGACTTTTCTTCAAAACTCTCTTTTGAGGAAAAATCATCAAATTTCGTCTTTTGTAATAAATATCATGCGATTTTCAAAGTTGTTTCAGTTGTAAAGTCCTTCAGGTGTAGCCCTAGCCGCCTTTGCCAAATCCAATGACATCCATATCTACAGAATAGACAAAGAGATTCATCATGAGTTCAACAAATCAAATGGAAACAAAATCAGAGTTTGTATTAAAAAGTGAAAGTGCCAAAGTTCTGCAAACATTATCAAAGTGGGTTTCATGAGCTAAAATCTCAAAGGCTCTTTGTTTATAAGAAATTCCTTCAGTTGAAAAGATCATTTGTAAAAGAGAAGCAATGAAGGGCAATCAAGTGAGAAATTGGGTGAAAAATGCATTAAGTTGCTAGGTGTTGAAGGCCCCGAAAATTGGGTCTACAACAAGGGGGATACCCGCCCGGTCTACAACTAGTTTCCCAATTCAGTGTGTGTATGTGAGAAAGATGGGTATTTCTATTCTAAATGGAATACTTCTATTCTAGTTCTAATCTAATGCTATGCTATTGTATTCTAATAAACAGAAAAACATCAAAATTTATGCTAACCCGGGGTGTGATCTTTCTTCTATGCGATCTAAAAAGATTTCAAACAATAACTAGTAATAAAGATCATTCAACTATTATAAGAAAAGAATCATAAAGATGAACTACTTCGTATAAAGATTAGACGAAACAGTTGTGAAAACCCTATCGCATAAATAGCTATTCATACACTAAGCATAAATAAATATTATCACCCTACAAAAGTGCCAAATGAATAACCCAGGCATCCACGCTGTAAAAGAAACAACTGAAAACAAATATCACTTTAACGCATAAGCAAAAATGGTTAAGAGATAAAAGTACCATTTATAACTAGTCCTACTCATGAGCTTCAAGCGACAATTGATTTATCTCTCCTTGATTTAACATCCACTAACGCATAAGCAGAAATGGTTAAGAGATAAAAGTACCATTTATAACTAGTCCTACTCATGAGCTTCAAGCGACAATTGATTTATCTCTCCTTGATTTAACATCCACTAAGAGTAAAAAAGTGAAACATCAGTAGCAGATATCAAATACAAATATCAAATAAACCCTATTCCATTCATTCATCAAAACCTCCTCTAAGGGTGCAAAAGTGCCTGTTCTGAGGACAAGTTTTTGTTAAATTTTTGGACCCTTCTCTAAATGCATGAGAAGGGTTTAAATACTACTAACTAAATAACTTATTTATAGAAATTGAGGATTCAGTTTAAATGACCATCCTCTTTGTAAGAAAAACTATTTCTAAAGTCAAATCTAATATCTAACTATTTCTAAATTTGCTCCTTAACGTCGCAAGCATTCAGTATTTGCCTGAGTAGAGTCGGCGAACTATCTTCCGTCTTTGGTTGAGTTAAGCAAACATAATCGGCAAGAGCTAGCACTATCTTCTCAACAAAATTTATGACATACTTGAGAGTCATCCAATGACTATGTGGCTTTACCATGTATGCCTGGTAATAATCCCATTTTGACTTGGTTAACCCTTGGATTGCTTCTACTTTTTCTTTAGCTTTCCGATTCCAGTTTATTTCTATCGCTGCTTCCTTGCAATTTTCGGGGCCTCCAAGTGACTGAGTAATTAGAAGCCTTCCTTTTCGAGCAAGTTTTCTTAGCGATGCGTGATTAGCTAATCGCGCATCTAAAACTGCCTCTAATCGCGCATCGGAAACTGCCTCTCTTTCTTGATTTGGGCTTCCCTGATACATTTTTCACCTTTTGCGCCTTTATCTCTTATTGAGTATAAATTTCAAAATTTGTAAAAATAGTGATTCCGTGAGCTCTTGACCCTAAGCATTAAACTGACTATTTCTAGTATCAGCATCGTTTAGTACCCATTCAACCATGGCTGTATATGAGAAATCTGTGATGGATGCCTCAGATGAGTTCTGCGGCTCTTTCTCTCCCTTAAGTGGATTCGGTGTGCCTCCTGAAATGGACATTGGAGTACTCTCTTTCCTCATATTTTCCTGCATACTGCCTTGTATAATGCTTCGTCCTTTCTTCCTGCAGTTTACAATTGAGGTGGAAGTAATGATAAAAATAATGACAAGAAAACTTTAAATGCGGAAGATATGCAAAACACGCGACTAGTTCTTTGAAAAACACAACACCATACTTCATTAACAACTCGCAACAACTCATTAATTCGCATTAAAGCGCATGACCAGTTCTTGGCCTAAAAAAGTTTTCTCAAATAATGATCCAGATCCAACTGCGATGGAGAGGTCTTCCGATTTTTCTTTGCGATATCGCAGATCGTCGTATCGCATTACCGCAATTTCATCATGTTGTTATATCGCAAGGTTGCTTGGTCGCAATATCGCAATATCGCAATATCACAGAATCGTAGAATTGTAGAGTCACAATATCGCAATATCGCTTAATCACAATATCGCAATATCGCTTAATCGCAATATCGTTATATTCATTATCTGTAATTCATGTGGTTTTTGCGATGTGTGATATGCGCTATCGTATATCAACGATTTAAAGGTTTTTCAATGTGAGTGCTTCTTAATGCATGCGATGCGATGTGATTTCACGTCGCAATCTCGCATTTTTTTATCATTTTGGCTCATTTAGAAGGTACCCTATCATTCTTTGTGCGACGCGATCTCTCTTAAGGAGTAAATTTACTTTCTTCATTATGAAACTTGGGTTTTTTAGATTTTTCAAAGTTATTTTCCTAAGTCCATGATGTTGTAAGTTTCATCTAAAAGGAAATATAACATTAATTGATTTTTTTAAAAAATTCACTAAGGGTCCCCACTTATTTAGTATTAGCAATAACACTTCATAAGGAGGGGGGTTTTTGGTGGCCACAACAATTGGTGATTCACTTGGAAGAACCAGTTATCTCTGTGTTTCTATTAATTTTTTTCAACTTCCAAAATAGTAAATTTTTCAGAAAATTAAACTTTATTATGGAAAGATAAAGTACATTACGCTCTAACCTATCAATGACATTTTGTTTCAGCTATTTTCAACTTTGATTATTTTCTCCCTCAAGTTAGTCCTTGTATTTACATCGGTCATTACTTGGTATGTAAAGAGAAAACAAAGTCTTCTCTGTAAACCAGTTTTAAAATATGATCATTTGCGTAGGTAGAGCCTCTGTTGCGAGCAGGATTCATAGCCTCGACAGGGTTACCTGTTACCCAGCAATGATCCTGTATCCTACTTAAAGAAACCTACAACTCTCAAAGAAGAATCCACATCCACACTTATGGCTTTAATTTTATTTTTATTCTTAAAGAACAATGTCTTGGTTTCATAGCCAATTTATGACACAGTCATTCACTCGATTTATAACTTTGCTGAACAAGTTGGCTCGTGATGAGACCCCTTGCCTCTTGATTGTAATAATCTTGAGTCATTGCCCTGTTATGGTATGCAGTATTTGGCAAAGTCAGCAAGTTATAATATATGTGAGTATGATAAGTTGGCTCGTGATGAGACCTCTCATTCTTCAAGATGAAGTGTATGCTTGGATTGTTCCTCTGAAAGTTGTGATTTCCTTAGCAGGGAGGAAGTCATTGTTTTCATTAGATAGCTTTGGACAACAATGATAAAGTTTTTGGAATTAGCTTTTCTACAGAGAATCTTCATTTTTGTTATTGATACCTTTCATTGCACTGATATAAAACAATTTCTTCACTAAAGGTTGTCTTCATCAAACTTTATGAAGTTGAAACTAGTGTCATATCTAGGTTAGAGTATTTAGCTATATCTTTCAATAATAAAGATCAATTTTCCAAAAGATTTGCCATTTATACAAGCGAAAAATCAAAATCTGAAAGAGAGTTAGTGTATTTCTCGTAAATGCCTAATGTAACCATTCACAACTGGTTTTATTATGAAAAGAAAAGTATTACTCTACAAAAATAGAAGAATAATCTTCTATGGAAAATATTTCTTAAGAATATGTCCGTTGACGAGCAAAGAATCTCTTTTACCTGCTAAATCCTGTAACACAAATGTTGATGGACCTAAGACTTCTACAATTTGAAAAGGACCAAGCCACATTCTTTGAAATTTTGTATGCTTCCCTTTTTCTTCATGTGCCTTGTCCCATTTTAAAACTAAGTCTCCCATCTAAAAATCTTTTCTGGTCATTATGTTTGAATCAAAAGAGGATTTTACTAGCGCTTGATGATGAGCATGTGTTTTCTTAGTTTGTTCTCGTTGTTCTTCTAATTTGATTATTTCCATTTGTCTTAGATGTAATGAGGAAGTTGGTACTTCATCAATGTATTGAACTAGATACAAAGAGGGAATTGCTAAGTGAGTTGGAAGAACCACTTCTTTCCCATAAACTAAATTAAAGGGAGAAGTGTCGATGGAAGCTTTTCTCATTATTCGGTCTACCCATAAAGCGTATATTAAGGATTTATGTCAATTTTTATGATTTTGGTCTATTGTTCTTTTGATAATCCTGATTAGGTTTTTATTTGTAGACTCGGCTAACCCATTGCCCTGTGGATAATAATTGGCCAAATATTTAAGTTTGAATCCTCTTTTAAGTGCAAATTCAGTCATTGCATTTCCAGAAAAGTATGATGCATTATCGAACATTAAAGCGGAAGGCAATCCAAACCTGGTGATTATAAATTGATCTATGAACTCAATGATATTTTGAGCATTAGCCGTCTTGAGTGGAACTGCTTCTACCCACTTAGTAAAATAATCTGTTGTTGTAAGGATATATCTATGTTGCTTGGAAGAGTGAGGAAGATTGTCTTTTTGAGAGGCCTTGTTAAGATTTTGAAAGTTAATACAAATTCTAATATCTTCGTTTTTCTTTCTAGCAGGTACCATATTGGAGACCGATTTAGAATGTCTGACGAGAAAGAATATCTTGGCTTTCAACAACATATTGTGTTCAATTTTTATCTAATTTTCTAAGTTGGGATGGATCTTTCTGAATTTTTGTTGGAAAGGTTTCTCATTATCGGCCATTGGAATAGTATGTTGGATGATAGAAGTGTCGTATGTTTTGAGTTCATCATAGTTCCAAGCAAAAACATTTTTGTATTGTCTCAAAAGACGAATATATGCTAGTTTTTCATCAGGGGCTAGGCCAAGGCCTAGATTTATGTTTTGGGGTTTGGCATCAGTTCCTAGGTTTACTAATTCGTAATTCAAAGTTGAACTTTGGAGCTTTGAATTGGTCAACCTTTTAAACCAATCTTTCAAATTGTACAGGTCTTCTAACTTGACCACTGATTTAGGTATAGCATTGTTAGTGCTATTTTGTTGTAATTGTCAATCATGTTGGTCTTTGTCAATTATTTGATTGGAGTAGGATACTTTAGAAGTATGAAAATTTACGCTACCAGGATCGTCGTTGAATATTCTCCAATTTGTGACATTCTCAGGAATAGGTCTAAAGATTAATTCTATTGAGAATCTATCTGGACTAAAATCTTCAGAAGGAATGAGCTTAGAAGCTACATTAGCTAAAAGGTCGGCGCTTGCATTCTAGAGTCTGGGAGTTGATGAAATATTGAATGCTATAAAGTGCTCAGTCAAATCTTGAACTAAAGATTGATAGTGATTTAAATGACCTAATAAGCAATGTATAGTATTCCGTACCTGTCTGACTACGATTTCAGAGTCTCCGAAGACTTGGAGGTACTTTATATCTAACCCGATTTCTTTGTACAACCCTTGGACTAAAGCCTAATATTCTATGGTACTGTTGGTACAATCAAATTCGAGCCCGCATGTTAACATGATTTTATCTCCTTCTAGACTAATTATCACGCATCCTGCTCCTGCTCCTTCGTTAGATTTAGAACCATCAAAAAATAATTTCCAAAACAAAGATTTATTTACAGGTCTATCTAAAAAATTGATACATTTTGAACTATCCGTTTGAGAAAAAATTTCGACTTTGGATAAAACAAAATTTTCTAAATAAGGTGATGTATGAGCATTAAAATTTCTGAGAAAAGAATCCACTGAGTAATTGCCAATTAGCTATTGTTATATGTTACTGGTTCATTTTCCCCCTCTAATTCCGTTACTATGTACTTCTGATGTAATTTGTGTTCAACTTTTATTTGATTTGGCTTACCACTGTAAGGCAGCCACATGTGAGATGAGTCATTTGCGAAGTATCCATGCAGTTTTTCTAACCAATCCCTACTCAGAGTTAAGCCATAAAATTCAGGGATATCAGCGACTAAAATGTCAATAACTTGACATACCTTCGGGTTGGATGACAGCCTTATGGTTACTTGATTTAGTTTGCCAATGACTTAGACTTGAGATTGATCTAGCTGAACTATGCGAACATCGGATTTCTATGGTTGAACGTTTAATTTGGTGCATATGGACTTTGGTAAAATATTCGATGAAGCGCTTGAATCCACTAAACAATTATGCACATATTTTTTTTAAATTTCATAAGGATAAAATGGGGAGTATGAGATCTCAATCTTCCTCTAATTAAATTGATGTCGTTTGGATCAATCTTGTTAGTCGTACTAGTAGGAGGTCTTCCCATGTTCTGGGAAGCTTGAGAAATTATAGGGGCAGGCAAAGGTGCAACTGGCACAGCATGTAATTCTCTCATCATTATCTTTTGTTGATGCTTTAGCTTGCTTAATTCGTACAAAATGATGTTGGCCCTAGCATTTTTCATGTCTTCTATAATCTTGTACTCCATTTCATCCAAAATTATCAGTGTTTTAGATGGAGTAGGTAAATCTATTTGGACTAGGCTAGTTTGAGTCGCTTTAGATGTCATTTTCTTTGTTGCGACTTTATCCTTTGTTGCATAGCTTGCACTCTTTAGCTTTGGGATAGTTTGGGGAGGATCATGCTGATTTCTACTTCGTGTACTAACTAGGAATACTTCTTGATCTTCTTCCTGTGGGAGGATGAAATCCCACATTCCTTGTAATTCTACAACTTCTTCATCATCAGTTTTCCCTTCAGTGGTAATTTCCTCTTCCTCTTCCTCCGATTCAGCACTTGTAATAGCATTGGGTGGCCTTCAATTTGTGGACGGGCCTCTTTTAAAAGCTTTGTAGGGCCTTTTTGAAGAAGTTTCTGCTACTTTCTTTTTTATGTTGACTATTTCATTGGACATGGTCTTCAGAACTTTTTGCAATCCCTCCAAATCGAATGGATCGTTTGCTTTTTTCTTCTTGGACTCTTCTTTGAAGGTGACCTTCTTAGATTTCCGTTCCTCTATCGCAGATTTCTTCTCTAGGACTATTATACATTTCTCTACTGGTATGGCCTCTTTCATGTTTTCGGCTAAGGTTATTTTATTAGCCCTGTCCATGAAGATTGCTATGTTTGATGGTAAAGCAGTGATATACCATTCACATCGCACTTCCTCATTGGGCTCGGAAGCAGTAGGAATTTTGTTTAGAATTTTATTGAAACATAGATTGAAGTCTTTGATCGACTCTCTATATTTGGCCCTGAGGTCACTGATTATCGTTGTAGTAGACCTGTCGTCACCAAACATGGTTAGGAATTGGTCTTGGAAGATGTCCCAACTAGTAATAGATCCATAGGGTAATGAGAAATACCACGATCCGGCTATTCCTTGCAGAGTATAAGGAAACAGTCAAACAACATCATCTTCATTAGTAACCTCGTTGAGATTTATGGATAGCATAAATTTTTTTATGTGCTCTTCTGCTAGCATGCATGCCTCGGGATTGAACTTAGGCAGCCATTTCTCAGGATGGGCTGGTATTTGACTCAAGGGTGCAGGAATTAAGACTGCTCTAGGGTTGTTCCATGGAGACTGGGCCATTGCTGAACTACTAACATGACAAAGTGTAGAAGATGATCCCTGTGGTTGGGAAGATGAGGATATTATGATCATAGATGATTGAGGAGGAGTTGTAGGGATTCCACTAGGTGGATTGATAATGGTCTGGAGTGGAGGAGTGGATGGTTGACTTCACGGTGAAGAGGTTAAGATGAATGATGTTGATGAAAGAGTCTCGCTATCAGACCCTTTAAGTGATTTCCTTGCTCTTTTCCTTTTGGGAAGAGGTAATTCGGTTGGCCGCACAACAAACTTTTCACTCTTTAATCTGGTTAGGGGATGAGCAGGATTATACTACGAAGTCACACTACCCTGAGATTTATCAGATATTTGAGGGGAAATGGAAAATCAGTGAAGTTTATGAATCAGAGATTCGACTTCCGGAGGTTCTATAATAGATTTTTTCGAAATTTCAGGGTTTGTAGTAGCAGTTGATGCTTGACGACTTCTAACTCTGGATTTAAGTGTAATGGAGAAGTCGGGGGAGATGATGAGGGTGATTTACTCTCAGAATGGTACTTTGATTTGGATTCACTTGCCATTCATAGTTTAGGCCCTCCTTCTAGTGCCAAATATGTTGAAGGCCCCAAAAATCGGGTCTACAACAAGGGGGATACCCGCCCGGTCCGAACCTTAGTTGGAATCTCCTTATCTGTTTGGTATAGCGAGTCTGACTGGGGATATGGGACCAGTTTCCCAATTCAGTGTGTGTATGTGAGAAAGATGGGTATTTATGTTATAAATGGAATACTTCTATTCTAATTCTAATCTAATGCTATGCTATTTTATTCTAATAAACAGAAAAACATCAAAATTTATGCTAACCCGGGGTGTGATCTTTCTTCTGTGTGATCTAGAAATATTTCAAACAATAACTGGTAATAAAGATCATTCAGCTATTATAAGAAAAGAATTCAATAAAGATGAACTACTTCGTATAAGAAGTTAGATGAAACAATTGTGATAACCTTATCCCATAAATGAGCTATTCATACACTAAGCATAAATAAATAGCTATCATCGTACAAAAGTGCCAAATGATAACTCAAGCATCCATGCTGTAATATATAAACAATTGAAAATTGAATATCACTTTAACGCATAAGCAGAAATGGTTAAGAGATAAAAGTACCATTTATAACTAGTCCTACTCATGGGCTTCAAGTGACAATTGATTTATCTCTCCTTGATTTCACATCCACTAAGAGTACAGAAGTGCAACATCAGTAGTAGATATCAAATACAAATATCAAATAAACCCTGTTCCATTCATTCATCAAAACCTTCTCTGAGGGTGCAAAAGTGCATGTTCTAAGGACAAGTTTTTGATAAATTTCTGGACCCTTCTCTAAATGCATGAGAAGGGTTTAAATACTACTAACTAAATAACTTATTTACATAAATTGAGGATTCGGTTTAAATGACTGTCCTTTTTCTAAGCAAAACTATTTCTAAAATTAAATCTAATATCTAACTATTTCTAAATTTGCTCCTTATCATTGCAAGCATTCAATATTTGCCTGAGTAGAGTCGGCTGACTATCTTCCGTCTTTGGTTGAGTTAAGCAAACAGAATCGGAAAGAGATGGCACCATCTTCTCAGCAAAATTGATGATATACTTAAGAGTCATCCAATGAATATGTGGCTTTATGATGTACGCCTGGTTATAATCCCATTTCAACTTGGTTAACCCTTGGATTGCTTCTAATTTTTCTTTACATTTCTGTTTCCAGTTTGTTTCTATCGTTGGTTCCTTGCAACTTTTGAGGCTTGCAAGTGACTGAGTAATTAGAAGCCTTCCTTTTCGAGCAAGTTTTCTTAGCGATGCGCGATTAGCGCTAGTCGCGCATCGGAAACTGCCTCTAATTGCGCATTAGAAACTGCCTCTATTTCTTGATTTGGGCTTCCCTGATGCATTTTTCGCCTCTTGCACCTTTTTCTCTTATCAGCTATAAAGTTCAAAATTTGTAAAAATAGTGATTCCGTGAACTCTTTACCCTGAGAATTAAACTAATTGTTTCTGGTATAAACATCATTCAGTACCCATTCAATTATGGTTGTATATAAGAAATCTATGATGGATGCCTCAGAGGAGTTCCACGGCTCTTTCTCTCCCTTAAGTGGATTAGGTGTGCCTTCCGAAATGGACATTGGAGAACTGTCTTTCCTCCTCATAGTTTCCTGCATACTGCCTTGTATAACGCTTCGTCCTTTCTTCCTACAGTTTACAATTGAGGTGAAATAATGACAAATATAATGACAAGAAAACTTTAAATGCCGAAGATATGCAAAACACGCCACTAGTTTTTCGAAAAACACAACACCATACTTCATTAGACACTGGGAACAACTCATTAATTCGCATTAAAGCACATGACCAGTTCTTGGCCTAAAACAGTTTTCTTGAATAATGAGCCAGATCCAACTGCGATGGAGAGGTCTTGCGATTTTGCTTTGTGATATCGCAGATCGCTATATCGCATTACCGCAATTCCATCGTGTTGTTCTATCGCAAGGTTTCCTGGTCACAATATCACAATGTTGCAGAATTGCAGAATCGCAATATCGCTTGATCTCAATATCGCAAGATCGGATTTCGCTTAATCATTATATTCATTATGTGTAATTCATGTGATTTTTGCGATGTGCAATATGCGATATCGTATATCAGTGGTTTTAAGGTTTTTCAATGTGAGTGCTTCTTAATGCATACAATGTGATGGGATTTCTCGTCGCAATCTCGCGTTTTTTATCATTTTGGATCATTTAGAAGGTACCCTATCATTCTTTGCACGATGTGATCTCTCTTAAGGAGTGAATTTACTTTCTTCATTATGAAACTTAGGTTTTTTAGATTCTTCAAAGGTATTTTCCTAAGTTCATGATGTTGTAAGTTTCATCTAAAAGGAAATATAACACTAATTGATTTTTTTAAATTTTTCACTAAGGGTCCCCACTTGTTTAGTATTAGCAATAACACTTCATAAGGAGGGGGATTGTTGGTGGCCACAACACTAGGCACGGAACACTGGGCAGGAGGTGCAGCACATACAGCGGGCGCGGCGCACTGGGCCTCAAAACTCAGTGCATTTTAACATGGGCACGATGCATTGGGCTAGCCGCACGACGCATACAGACAAAGGGTTCAAAAATTGCTAGAACTTGCCCAAATCACTCAAATCGCCCAAAAATGCATGGATTTATTAGGTAGAGCCTCCATTATCATTTTCTATCCATGTTGGGTGCTTACTTCATGTTGCTTGTTTCATGGTGATTGCTTAACGAAGTTGAACCCTATCATTTCAAGTTCCTCCAACAAAACTTGCTGCCTAGGGTTTTGATGACTATTTTTCCACCAAGTTTACTCCCTTATCCCTTTTTTGTTGATTCCCTTACTCCTTAAGTTCCACTACACCGTTAAATCACTAATCGCTTATCCCAAGTTCCCTTTCCCAAAATCCAAAATGCACCAAACCCTAGTCTCATACATAAAATTCCCAAACTCTAATGGCTATCCCAAGAGCTTCATATCATCATTAGGAAAAGCGTACCATCATTTAGAGGGTTTTCATCATCATGCCAAGTTCCACTCGGTCATTTTATGCCTTGTTCATGCTTCAAGTGCACCTAGCTAAGGACATTACCCTCTCCTAGGGTTTTGAAGGAAATTTCTCTTGGATGGTCAAATCATTAGAAAAACTTGTATCCTGATCTTCATACACCTTCACCTATCCTCAATGTACATTACTATACACTTCCCATCACTGAGATCCCCATAATTCCTCATTTTCGCACAAACCCTAGTTTCTTGCTACAACTTGACAATTTCCTAGGATAGGCCTGTGTTTTGCCCTTTTGGGCCCCTTCCCCTCACTAAATATCTGAAATTCAACTTTCCCCTACTTCCTAAGACACCTCCCCACGTTGTGAAATTTTTTCAAAATTTAGAAGCCCCTTATCCCCTTCATTTTGATTAATTTCGACAAATCTCTTGTTCCACACATCAGGACAGGTTTCACATGATGTTTCTGAGCAATAAAAGATGAATTTGCGAAAATTGAGAGAGGCGTTTGTCCAAAATAGGACAAGGAAGAAGAATGTCCTTCACTTTTTACTCAGGTGTCATGGTTTTAGAGAAATGTCAAAAATACAACCGTGTCGGGAGAATTGATGCACCTATGAAGTGACCTTGGGAAAATCAAGTTCTCGCCTAGCGTGGTTGGCCAAATGACTTGCTTGATGAGTCAAATGATAACTAGATACATCTATATTTCCAATGAGTTATCATGAGCTCAATTTGGATTTTACGAACACCTTCAAAAGTTGACTGCAACAGCACTCTGCCTTGAGGCAGCCTCATTTGGCACATTTTGACCAGTCTTGGGAGATTTGATTTTTGGCAGGGTAAATGAACTCCAAATTGAAAAATTATAGTTGGGCTAGAAAGCAGACTCAAAGAAATTTCCAAAGAGCTATCCTGAATCCAATTTGGCACCGGGAAGTCCCTCAAAACTGGTCTGCAAAGTGGCACGATTCATAGAGAATTTGGGTGCGGTGCATAGAGACATTTGGCCTCATTTTCACTCTTCAACTCAGAAATTTGCCCATTTTTGAGTAGTTTTATTTTTTGATGTAACTATTGATCTATATTGATGTAACTTGATGACTATGAAGTAATTTTGGCACATATTTACTTGATCTAGAGGATTCATTCACTAAAAAGTGAAAATTAAATGAATGAATTAGTTTCCTTCCATATAGAGGCAAGTTGTTTGATTTCCTAGATTTTAGTGCCTTCTTTAGAATTGGTTGAAACAACTCCTAGAATGATGAGCTCGACCCCGAGAGGCATGGGAATGGGTTAGGATGGTCTATATCATGTATTTTCTGAGTCATTTTCAAGGTTGGACACTTGGTATTGGTTGGCACATCATTGTACATTCTATCTCTGCATTTTTGGCTAAGGAAAGACCAAGGTTTTGCAGCACTTGTTGGGATCCATGTAGCTTTGTGTTTTGATGATGTTTTTCTCTATGTAATTTTAAGTTCACTGATATTTATGTCTATCATTTTCCCTTCTCTTTTCTTCTGAAATTAAACAAATGAGTGATTAAGGTAGAATCCATTGGACTGTCGTTCTCTGCCTTGAAATTTTGTTTAATTTTACATGTTTTCATCTATTTGAGGAGGACCCTTGAGACACTCTTTCCCTCCTTGGCTCCTCACTGGTCTGATCCATCCATTCATTAAAATCTAAAGCATCAAAGCGACTGCCTACCTTGCCCCAACCAGAACTCTGCAAAACATTAGGCCTCATCCCCAAACCCAAATCTTCCTTTCTCTTTTTCCAACACAAAACCCGCAAAAAACTCAAATTAAAACCTTGCAGTTCATACCTAGCCTAAGATTAGCAGCTATTTCAGTCATCTCAAGCCTCATCGATTATATTTTGCTGAGATTGACTCAAAGAGAGCCCTCTCCTGTCCTCGTAGGGATAGCTACAAGGCTGAGCATGGTTTGATGTTGGCCCTGTATCCTACCTTTTTAGCTTGAGGTAAATCTAGGCTCTAACAGAATACTCTCTTATGTTGCTTCTTCTTCTTCTTCCCTCTCTTATTATTCCTAGTCACTTGGTTACTAGCATCAAGGCTTTTACGAAGCGAAGAATAAGAAGGGGTGTAAGACATGTTGGGTGAAGAAAGTAAAGGGTCAATAGTAGGTTGGTGATTTTGAGATGGTGAACTCAGTTGAGCTGGTAAAAATGGAGTATTTGTCTGAATTAATGAAGTTGAGCACAACCATACACGTAAACCTATTGTGAATACGAGAAGTGACAATGTAGCCATATAAGGAGGACTGGCATTTGCAATATTGGGGAAAGGACTAGGATTATCATTAATGGATTTCCTTGATTGTTAACTTCTGAATGGGTAACCATGAGATTCAATCCAAAAAAAAAGTTATTATTAAAAATAAATAGTATTCACAATCCACACCTAAAGTATTGTAAATGGTAAAAACAAATGAAGTAGCACACGCTAAAAAATATAGGGATTCAAACCATACAAACCTAACTTTCATAAAGATCAATATTTACTAGTTGGTGATGAAATCCAATGTCGTGGAGATAAAAGTGTAAAGATTTACAGATATGAGTGTTTGGAACCAGTTACCGTGACAACTTTCTTAATGAAACAGTCTAGTGCAAGTAGCTTTGCTTATGCCATATGGAGAAAATATTACCCTCCAAAAAATCCAAGTGAGTCTAGTCAACATTTGTTCTAGATACAACAATACCTTCCCTCTACCATCACCTTAAGTAGAGCCCTAGGATTATTTTCACTAAGTTTACCAACTAAAAAATTTTTACCTGGGGGAAGTCGTAGATCAGACGTACATGCAAGGGCATATTAACAAGCTCAATCCTCTTGAAGGTTCGTCCCCACAATCAATTGGAGGTTTACCTTAAAGTTACCCCATGTACCTTTCAGTATCATTGTAATACATGAAAATCACTATATCTAGCTTGATGAAGTGGGTACGATAAATTCACCAAATTCAACACGATCTTGTGCTTAAATCATGTACAAGAAGAGCTTCCTAGAGAAAATTTGAAATAATTGGATTTTCTCTTTCTAACTAAAGATTATATTGCTTGTTTACATATTTGGAAAGTTTAATTCCTTCCCTATCCCAAAGCCCTATACTTAAGCTATTGTAGGTGGCAAGAGCCCTAAAAAATGTAAAATTATAGATGAATTTTAATTAACAATGTATTACTAAGTTGTTCTTTAGCCAATATGTAAATGGTCATGAAATTGACTGTATTATGATTTGAATCAAAACTCTAATGCAACAAATATGAAATTTGTAATCTTTCCATTTCGATGAATTCTAGCTAAAGTAAAGAGGTCCTTAAAACATTAACTCCAAAATGTACCACTTTGAACATTTCAAGGCAACTCAAAGCTCCAAGTTGCAAAACACAGAATGTAATCTATGCAAAATTTGTCTAAAAACTATGCAAATCTAATCTATTCACAATTCCTATGAACACTCTGCAAATGTAATCTATGCACAATTCTTGTGAACACTATGCAAATGTAATCTATGCACAATTCCTGCAAACACTTTGCAAATGTAATATGTGCACAATTTTCGTGAACACTATGCAAATGTAATCTATGCACAATTTTGGTTTATGAATTGAGAATTCTAACAATGGAAATGTAATATATGCAAGATAATTCTTCAAAATGAACACAAGATTATTCCAAAGTAGAGAAAGGACAACAAGATTATTTCCCTTCACTAGTACAACTAAAGAACCGATCTTGTAAGTAAAGGAAATTGGGTGAAAATTCGAAAGATAAAAAATAATAACACTCAAAGGAAACTAACACATACACAAATGTTTTTACAAAAATGAAAGGAAAAACATGCAAATTTTTTTAAGAAACTGAGACAAATCTTTGAGCAATGACCAAAGGAAATCAAAATTCAAAACACCCAATGAAATCCTTAAAATGAAAAATGCTTGAATGGATATTATAAAATCACCCTTTAAAGTGTAATTTTGATTAAACTTCAGTACTATAATAAAAATGACCTATGTTTTCAATGTAGCAAAAGAAACACATCTTATCAAAAAACTAATTCTTGAGAAAACCTACATTTCAATCCTTGAAAATGGACAAATATCAAGTAAACTCCTTCACAACACTCGATCGAACAAATGAACACTGACTAGAGTCATAAACAAATATAATGAGACATTTAAAAAAAAATTAAACTTTAACGAGAGCAAAAGTTATTTTTCAAAAATTTTCAGAGTATATGCAGCTAGACAATATATTACAGTGCGCATGCGCTTTGTTACTAAACGTAATATGCATAGATATGTGCTTTATTTCTAAACGCAAACCATGTAGGTAGATAAACTTAGAGAAAAAATAAAAGGTTTCCAAACAAATCACAAAATATGAAATATCATTAACTTGTCAAGACTCAGATAAGGCTATAAAAAAAAAGGCGAGATGGAAGAGAATAAGACGTTTCACAATATGGTCGCCAATATGTTAGGAAAATAAATTCCTCTTGCTAACAAGGGAAATCTCCCTAGATCCTAAAAGGAAACTAGATACAAACAGACAATCAAGCTAACTGCTTCCCTGAATCTATCTTTCTTGAATCATAAGCTAACAAGGTGGGAAAAGGAAATTCATACCTTATTATGACATGCTTGATGAATACCCCCCTTTGTGCTTGAATGCAACTCCTCCATGCTTGAACCTAGTCTTGCACACATGGAAACAAAAAAGGATCAAAGGCATATGCAACGTAAATGATTCGATAATTAAGACTAGTGATCAAGGAGACTAGTAACAAACATCATTCCAATGGAAAAATATAAATAACATAAGTGATCCATGAAATTGATTAATTAATCCATTAAATAATGAAGTGAGAATAAATTCTTGTTTCTATTAATTTCATAAACATAAAGGAGCAACAAAACGTGTGCCTTGATGTTGTCAAGCTCCTCCCATTGATCTCAATCCTCTCCAAGAATGATAAGCTCTTCAACCTTATTACTTCAGCATAAACTTACTCTTAGCAGCCTCCCTCAATTCCCCCAATTATCACTTGATTACTAAGCCAAGAGGAAGTAGTTTGAGATCCTTATTCCAAGGATGAGATCAACTAAAATAGGGATGAAGGCTCCTTGAGGAATGGGAATCCATTCCATAAAATATGAGGTTAGTTTCGTATAAACATGAGTTCGAGGCTTTCTGTTGGGAATGATTATCCCAACTATGCTTCTAGATATCACTTTTTATTTTTACTTTTTCTTGAATGACATGCAAAGTTTTTGTTTAGAAATAGAGCATAGTTTTGCGCAATTTTACACTGGAATAAATATGCACATGTGCAGTTTTTGTTAAGAAAAACTGTGTAGATGCTCAAGAGTAGGGTTTTGTACCAATAGGTTGAGAAATTCTACTTTATTCAAGGTATATAAGTTGTTGACTTGCAACGGAGTGCTTCATGACACTTTGATGAATGCTGAGAGATCCAATTTTGATGATTATTTGTCATGGTGACAAAATGAAGTGTGACAATATGTACCATAATTTACGTTTTACGATGTCCTCACCATTAATGTACTCTAAACTCTACTATTATCATGTGTCATAGATGGATCATGATGAGGCTCATCAATAGGTATATTATATGGATCACAAAGCCATCCTCCAGCTTATTAAACTATCTTTTCCTCACATTTATCTACAAATTTTGGTAGATTATGCTTATTGTGAGGAGTAAAGATTTTTTACTATCTCATCTGGCCTAATGTGTATTAAATGCAGGGGAGCAATTTTGAGTTAATTTGAGTTTAGTAGCTTGTAGTAGACAAGCAGGGGGGATTATAGAGGTGGTCCACCTCCTTAATTCCTCAAACCTATTAAATATCCCCCACTCTATCTCATCAATTTGGTGTCATTAGCAGCCAAGCATGTCGTTTTCATTGTCAGTCAAGGTAGTGCAAGTCAAGGAAGAGTTAGATTCACCTATTCTTGAGCTAGGAAGTCAAATATCCCTATTTCCTAGGGATCTATTCGTAGCTCCACTCTTTTATAAATAAACAAGCTAAGGGATTCAATAGGATTCAAAGTTCTACTGTACCCGAAAGGCCATCAAGTTGGAGCATATTTTAATCTTATTTTTATGATGTATTTCACACTTTTTGAATAATAATGAGAATTTTTGTTTTGATCTAGCACTGATTTGAATCACAGGGCTGAAGATCTTCGGTTAGGGCCCAACCATAACAAAATCAATATCTCTCCTCTATCTATATTCTTTTTCTAGAATGTTGATTAATTGTTGAAGTTTATTCATGTTTCTTTTAGTTTAGAAGCTTTCTTAAGTCGTTCCTTATTTATGTTCCCATTAGCTTATAGGGTATATTAGTTGTTGCAGTTCAGTAGATTAAAATCGATCAAAAATCTTGTGACAGTGACCCCTATCTCCTCTCCCTCATGGGATCATGATTATAGGACCCCAATCTCACAACCCAAAATAAAAGTTTGATTTCCTGTTCATTGCATAGATCAAGTTTTAGAATTTTTTAGATAGCTTTTTATTCTTTCTTGAAAATATTTACAGATTTTATTTCTCCTCTCATGACTATTGTATCTTACAAGGTAGTTCATCTCATCGATCAAGTTCTTAGAAATAGTTAGATAATCTTTTCCAAATTCAATTAATATTTTCCACATTGACATGTAATAATTTTCAAAGGAAAAGAGAAACATGTGCAGGTGTTATTGTAGGGATGCTGATCTACAAGAAAGCATCCCTTTCACCAACTCCATCTAGGTCGACTCCACCTTTTTTGGATGCATACCAACACATTTTCTAAACATCTATTTTTTTTCACTGTGAGAAATCCATATTAGCCCAAATACAACCTTCTTGAAGTGCAGAGCTTGGATAAGGGTGATGATCACCCTACCCACAAATTCCACAACTTTCATACACCCTTACAACACTTAATATCACCCTTTTTATGCTCAAACCCTCTTAGACAACTTCCTGTAGCACTTTAGGACATCCTATAGAACTACTTGAATCCTATAGCAACATCTCGTAACTCGCATGTAGCAACCTGTTTTGACCTTATTTTGACTTGCAATGATAGGCTAAAATAGTTTAGGACCAGTTTAACCCCTCATTTTGGACAACATGACCGTAAGTTCCACCTAGACTAGTCCTTTCACTCCTTTTCTTTCCTCGAAGATCAGATAACATTACTTCTTTCATTTCTAAATTTAGCAATTAGAACTTTATTTACTCAACTATGAATTAGATAGTCAATGCATGCATTCTTGAACTATGAAATGGTAAAATAATATTCTCTTTTCAAGAAACACTGATAACTAGATGATTGAGTGCAAGTTATCACAATTTCCTTTCTGTAACGTAGCATAATATTTGGGTCCTCTCAGGGCATTTACAACTTGGAAGCTTTCATTTTCTGAGTTGAGAAGCATTTACTTTCTCTGCTCTAGGATGAGCCTTTACATTCTTCTTTTAGTAGTTAAACACCTTTTACATCAGTAGAGGAAAGGTTTAGAACCCTAATGATCAAGTGCCCCATTTGAGGGTGGAATGAGTAGAAGGATGGTATCTACTGTCTATATAGAATTTCCACCTCTAAGTTTATATGAAACCTCGAGTTTATAAATTCAAGTTGGTAGATTTGTGCATTGGAACATTATTGTTTCGATACTGATGTTTGTCCCTTTTTAGCATTGTTTCCAAGGAGGTGTATAGGTAGATGTAATTCCTACTTCTCTTTTTGTTATGCATTTAGTAGATAGATGTTATTATTTCTTTCCTTCTTTTTACAGTTGATTTTGAAAAAACACATCACAAAAAAATTCTTTCATGCCTCGTAGCAATAGAGATACTTTATGGAAATTCTTGCCAAATACCCCCACAACTTCAAATAGTCAACCTTCAACCTTCTTCGGTGATTGTGCACTTCCCTCTCTGACTGCATGGGAGTTAGAGGATCCCTTATGTGATCAACCTGAGATATTTCAAGAACCTATTTCAGAAGAAGAATAAGAGACCATTCCATGTACCTATATCATGGCTGAAAATGGAAATGAGGGTGATTTTCCCATCAAAGAGACTAATGGAGATGCTATGATGAAAAATATAGACCCTTATTCCCTTCCTCACTTCCATGGATTAACCTCAGAGGACCCTGATGCCCATTTATTTGAGTTTATTGTTGTCCATAGAGCTTATGATTATACGTCTAATGACCAGAAGTAGAAGTTGTTCCCATCCACCCTTAAGGATGCAGCCTTGCACTGGTTCATGGGTCTACTAGGGATAGGATCACTACATGGGCTCAAATGCTACAATCCTTTAACAAGAATTACAAGCACTATTGTATTTCCAAAGCCACCAAAGATGAAATATTTAGAATGACTCTTGGACCAGATGAATCTTTGGAAGACTATGAAGAAAGCTTTCAGCTAAGTTGTTAAAGGGCCATATGCACCCTTGATCTTGAATCACTCAAGGTAATCCTTCTTAACAAATCAAAGAGGACATATTGGAAACCATAGACATGTTTTCTCGAGGGAACATTTAATAGCTACCCTATGACAACATCAAAGACTCTATTCAAATACCATTCTAGCATTGCTAGGAAGAAGGGTACGTCTAGTCAAGCTTTGGCTCATTCTTCTTCATCCACAAAATCTATCAACAATGAAATTGGAAACATGTTGGAGGAATTTACAAGTGAAATGTTGCACACCTTTTATCTACAAATGGACACCATGTAGATCAAGATGAAAGAAGAGGAAGCAGAGAGAGTCTTAGCTATCTTCTTCCCTGAATGCACTAGAAGTCACCCTTAAAATCAATGTATGTTAAATGTTATACAAGTTTTCTTAGTCTGTGAGGAAAAACATTCTACAAATAAGTGTCATTATTTTCTTTGACTGAAAGTTTAATACCAAGGGGTAGAAGGTGGGGCTGAACAACATTGTTACATCAATCAAAGGAGGCCTCAAGGACCTTGACCATACCAAGAGATCATGCAGGGTGCATCCTATTACTATTACCATCCCAATTACAATGCATCCCTACCCCCTTAGTATTATCATACTCATCCTTCATGGTCCACACCTTCTCCTTGGTCTTATTCGCCTCAATATCCTCCCCAACCTACCAATCAACCATTTTAGGCATATGCTTCTACACATCGGAGAATGGAATACCCCATCACAAGGTTGGAGGCCTCTGTTTGACCAACCACTTGCTTTACTACCTCCACCTCCATCTCAACCACAACCCATTCATCCTACTCCACCTAAGCAACCTCAAATGCCTTCTTAACCAAATCTTAACGCAAACAACAAGCAGGTAGAACATGTATATAGTGGAGAGACATCTTACCTTCCCTATGCTATGGAGATTCAAGAGATCAACATTAGGTCTAGAAGATTGTTCTCAGAACAAAAACCTCCATCTCTAGTTGAGGAGATTGAAGTGCGAAAGGAAGAGAGTGCTCCTAAATCCAATCTGCCTCCTTTTCCTGAAAGATTGATCCATGCAAACTAACACACCCCATAAGAGACTGAACTTCTGGGAGAATTGAAAAGCTTGTGTGTTAAACTCCCACTCCTGCAAACTATCAAGGATGCTACCATATACAATAAGATGATAAAAGGGAAATGCTTCAAACATCTTGGGAGGATAAAGAAATACACACCTCACACCAATGTCATTGGTTAAGTGTTTGATCCAATATCGGGGAGAGTGATTTTCCCAAAGTATATGTACTCTGGAAGTCCTGTGATAGATGTGAACATTGATGGTATCATTTTCCCTCACACCTTAATTGATATTGGTGTTTCCATCAATGTGATGGATAAGGAAACCATGCTCAAACTAAATCTCAAAGGATCTTTGAGAAAGACCACAAGAGTGTTGCAACTTGTAGATAGGCCCATAGTAGCTCCTAAGGGAGTTTTTGAGGATATAATGGTCTTTATTGATTGTTGGGAGTATATTGTTGAATTCCTAGTCCTCCATCAAAATACCAAATTCAATGGTTATCCTCTCATCCTTGGAATACCATCGCTAGCCACTGTTGGCTCTTACAATAGTTTGAATGTTGGGAACATGACCATTAAGAATGGGTATTTGTTCAAACAATTGGTATTGTACCATCTTACTCAACTATACCTTAGAGAATGAATTACCCCTATGTCGTGAAGAGGAGAAGGAATATGAAGTGTATCATACCACATCTCATCCAATATGTACCCGACATGCTATTATAGGATGGTGGGAAGCTTATGAAGATGATCTCATTGATCAAATCCTCCAGACCATGCCCCCTAAATCCATGCCTCTTGATGATTTTATGAAGGAATCTGAGGGTAATCCTTGGACTCAATTATGCCTAGTGGACCCAAGTCCTACTCATGTCCAAGTGGAAAAATGTGGTCCATCTAAAACCTTGAGTATCAATCTCTCTCTCTCATCCAACCAGGAAGAGAAGTTTTGCAACATGCTAATAGAGAACTTAGATGATTTTTCCCATAGCAATAAAGAAATGAAGTGAGTACATCCTTTGGTGTGTACTCATCACACATACATCATGAGGGATGCAAACTAGTGCATCAAACATAAAGGATAATGAACCCATCACTCAAAAACATAGTCAAGGAAGAGCTGTAAAAGTTGTTGGATGCAGTGTTCATTTACCCCATCTCAGATAGTGAGTCGGTGTCCCCTTTAGTTTTGGTCCCAAAGAAGAATGGAAAGTGGAGGATCTATGTGGATTACAGAGAGCTTAACAAAGCTACTAAAAATGAAATTTTCCATTTACCTTTAATAGATCCAATCTTGGATGGTCTTGCAGGGAAGAAGTTCTTCTCTTTCCTAGATGGATCTGGTGGTTATAATCAGATCCAAATCAACCGAAAGAAGCAAGATAAAACTACATTTACTTTTGCTTGGCGTACCTTTTCAATAGGTTCCTTCATTTTGTACTATGTAATGTCCCTTCCACTTTTCAAAGGGCAGTTTTGAACATATTTTCTCAGCTAGTCCATGACTCTTTAGAGATTGACATGGATGATTTCACTCCCTATGGGCATGACTTCCTGGAGGCTCTCCCTAACTTGGGGAAGTCCTAAATAAGTGCACTGAAATGAACCTCTCACTTAGTCTTGAGAAGTGTAAATTCTTGATGAATGCAGGGACTATCCTTGGCCATTCAATATCTCAGGAGGGAATACAAGTGGACCCAAAATAATTTCCATCATAAAAAGGGTGTCGACTCCTCAAAAGTAGAGGATGTTAGGAAATTCTTGGCCTTAGATAGATATTATAGGAGGTTTATAAAATAATTCAGCAAATTATCCACACCATTGTTTGGATTGTTGACCAAGGACTCTGAATTTTGTTGGTGAGATAGCTGCCAAGGGGCCCTAGAGATCATAGATGACAAATTGACAACTCCACCCATACTTAGAGACCCAAATTGGGCTTTTCCTTTCCACATCCATGCAGAAGCATCGGACAAAGTTGTAGGAGTATCTATAGGCTAGATAAATGACAAGTTTCCTCATTCCTTTTATTTTATTAGCAAAAATATGTCTAAGGATGAATTGAATTACACTATAACTGAGAAGCAACACCTAGTTGTTGTCCACTCCTAGAATAAATTCATACACTACATCACTGGTTATCAAACTTTTGTGCATAAAAACCATAAATATATCAATTACTTATTGAATAATCCTATTGTGAATGATAGAATTATTAGATGGTTTCTTCTATTATAGGAGTTTGATTTAATTATCATTGATAAGCCACGTCAAGAAAATGTAGTTGCAGATTTTTTGTCTGGCCTTTCTTTGCCTGCATGTGAGCAAGGAATGGTTGATGATCAACTAATATATGAGAACTTATTTTCTATTTTAGTGCTCTCTCCATGCTTTGCTCACAACCAACTACCTACTTGTTATTGAGTTCCCTCGAAATCTTTCATCCAAGGACAAGAGAAGTATTGGAAAGAAGAGTGCCCCTTTCAGTTGGATAGTGGGAAATCTCTTCAAGCTCAGACTAGATCAAATATTTAGGATATGTGTCAGGGAAGAGGAATTCTTTGACATCCACTTACCCTCTTATTATGGGCCTTATGGAGGTCACTTTTCTGCCAAGAGGATATCTTTCAAGGTTCTACAAGCTAGATACTACTAGCCCATGCTCCACCAAGATGCAAGAAGATACATCAGCCGATGCGATCAATTCCATAGGATGGGGAAACCTACTCCCAATGGTTAAATTCCCTTGAAAAATTAGGTGGATATATATCCATTTCACAAGTGGTGCATGGATTTCATTGAGCTAATCAATCCACCATCAGGGAAAAAAATTACATCATGGTATCAGCTCATTATTTGACAAAGTGGGTTGATACAAAGTGTGTTAAGGTAGTAATAGAGGATAAAGTGGCTGAGTGTTGGGATGGGGTCCCCCATGGTTAAGTTTTCTAAGTATTAAGTGAAATTTTGATAATATATTATAAAGTCTCCACATTTTCAGGAGTGGTGTGTGAGTAGTGCATGTTGTTAAGAGTCAAAGGGGCTTTTAGGCAAGTCAAAGACCATTATTTTGTAAAGGGATGAATTATATTAAGCTCCACCCATAGTTCATGGACCATGGTAATGTAATGGAAACATTATGAAAGGGATTCATTGAGGAGTTATTAGGAAGTTCAGTTAAAAAAGGAAGTTTAATGTCATGATTGATGCTTAGAGTCAGAATTGTTCTTTTTCGTATTTGGATGAAGGGGAAGGCCCTTGCTTCTATGTGCACGGAGATCTTGGTAAGTTCGCAGCTGAGTGTGTGGGCCCCTGCAACTATGTGCATAGGGTCTGGAAGTATATGTATTGAAGATCTAGAATAATAAAAAGTATTTTAAGCAATTATGTGTCTGAACTGTATACCTATCTGTTTTCTGTATTTATGCTCAATTGAATGCCACTTATTTGTATTATTATCTTAAATGCATTGAGAATATATAGATCTATTGTTATATTTTATTTTATGCATGATTAGAACCTTAGGCGAAGCTCATAACTATGTTTAATTGGAAATTAATTTAAGTTTATGGATTCTGAGGATAACGGTTCGTGAAGGTCAGATCAAGCCTTAAACTGAAGAAATGCCTTACCCCCACATCACATAGCCTTTTGTATGTAGAAACATGGTTCTAGCATCCCCCAATACTACCTCGGATGAGACTGCAACTTGCGCTAATAAGGTTATTTCCAAAAGGGCCGATAGTGTAGGGTTTTGTTGGTTAGCATAGCTAACTCTTAACCTAGGTCCAAGCCCCCCTCAACCTAGCAAATGATTCCATTAACGGGAGTAGGATCTATATGACGCATGTGTGATGTGGTGTCCATGGAGACCAACTAAGAAATAAATCAAGAAGTGGATATATCAGAAGTTTCCCGACTTTACAACACAGGATAATCAAAATCCATGTTTTCCAAAAGGAAGGTGGTTACAAAGATATCTCTACACAAAAACGCACTAAGTTTTCTTTTCGACGTTCCCTTCCGAATTACAAGAGTGGTTTTCCAAATTAGTGGATAAAGAACCTACTTGGAAGCATGACGATCCTATTGTGTCAACTCTAGAATTAGTCAAACATCTTGAAAGATCTGATTATAAGGTTGCTCACACTGATAATTACTAGATTGATAGTATCTTGGATGGTTTCATCACTGAACCTGTAATCAATGCATTTGTGTCTTATAGCGAAGTTGAATGACGATTCTTCAAAGGTCTGAGAGGTAAGTACCTAAAATTGCTAAAGGCATAGATTAAAATGATGTTGTGCGAAGAAGGCATTATGCCTTTACATTAATCTTTAAGAGAGGTCAAACTAGATCTACACGAAGTGGAGAGCAATTTAGAGTAGATCCTGACAAATTCCTCAGAAGTTGTAGTGTCCCTTCTTGGTGAGATGGATTTGATGACACTTACAGAGGGTGATTTTGATATAATGATATAATATTATGCGTGAGAAACTCATGTACATGCTTATATGCTAGAGGCCTTTTTTGGGCCACCTAGTTGTGTGCTTAAGATAATGTCTATGGTTGTGTATATAAGAGCTGATTTTCGTTAAGAGCATATTATCGGTGTTTTCACTTTTGGTATCTTAGTTTGGCAATAGGTGTATGACATGGATGTTGATTCATGATTGAGACACATAGATCCATGGATGATCATGATTATGTGTAACATATGGTTAATTACGATTTATGCATGATACATAATTTATATTATTATATATGTTTAATATTGTAATGAAGGAGATCTGGCAAGGGACATAGTTATTTGCAGACAAGGATGCTCAAATTATAAATGGTTGTGGAAGTTATGATACATGATTTATATGGTTTTATATGCTTAATCTAGTATTGAGCAGGTTGTGATATGGAACATTGTTCTTTGCAAACAAGGATTTTCAAATTTTAAATGCTTGCGGAAGTCATTTCTCTAGAACCAAAATGGTTGTGGAAGTCATGCACAACGTTGGGTAAAATGTGAATAAGTTAATTATGAAATTCATTGATTCCTTTGATCTATGAGATTTTATGTGTGCAGGTGTTGGAACAAGGCCTTACCAATGAACTATCATATGGGTATGAGCTCATAATCAATACCTTAAGGTGAAGCATGTAGTTTCAAAGAAAAGTAGATGAGAAGCCATGGAATTTACAACGCAGAGTTGTAAATCCATGAAAGATAAAGACGTGGAGTCTTGTATCTATAATAAAATGTTTAGGGCGCAGAGTCCTGAATATTTAAAAAGATCAAGGTGTGGAATCTTGGATCTTTAGAGTAGATCAAGGCATGGATTCCTCAATCTACTATGGCATGGAGATGCATCCAATAGGGGTACGAAATCCCTATTCTCTAAAAAAAAAATACCACTGATGGGAAGCTCAAGGATGAATTTCCTTAATAAAACCTCTTTTCTAATAATCCTAGAGTGACTTTCGAAAAATAGAAAGTCATGTATAGCATCTCAAGCATGACTTTCCAAAAATAGTAAATCACCTTACATAAATTGTCAATCAAGTATAGTTGAAGGAAAATCACTTAAATTATCATTAATCAATCGTACTAGTTCAATCTCAACTTAATCCTCAATATTATTAATATTATTAATATCATTATTATCTTTTATGAGACTATGATATTATTATTAAAATGGAATTACAAGTCACCTTGATCTCCTCAATCACCTCACACCTCTCTCCTTGATGGCTCTCATGGCTCTATGTAAATATCTCTCTTTTAATAATACATTACACTCTATTTTATGCAGTCATAAAGGAATGGCATATTCCTCTTACACTTATTAAAGACATGTCATAAAATATTCTTCTTACACTCTCTTTAATGGATAAGTTACACTATCCTTAACTAAGGCATTCATACCTCTCCTTAATGGCATGAGTCACACTCCTCTAAATGGAATTCAAGGCATGCATATTGCTCCTGCTTTATGACAATAATTTTCTTCTCCTCCTATATATGTGTCTCATGTATTTTGACTTAGGGGGGAGGAGGCGCATTGTGATACCAAGAGTTGATATATTTGCAAAATATTATGAGAGTGAGAGACTTGGAGAGTAACGAATTTCTTTGGAAATGATTTTTAAATTCATAATCTAAATTACTATGTAATTCTACCTAGTGGAGCTGACCATGAGTTGTGTTTGGGGGAAGTGAAACTTATCTTCCTCAGCTTGCCTTTGATATCTCTCTACCACTATATTTTAGTACTTTTTGTGAGCTCCTACTGCTTGGGGTTTCTAGGGGGAGAAGTCCTCCCTCGATATGGTTGGGTGGAAAACTAGATGGTTCAAATGAGTTGGTTAAGGGATAAATGATGGATGATATTCTCACTAGTTGGAGTGAATACCTCTTCAAGTATTATTTTTATTGTCCTAAAATTATAGTATAGCTTTATCATAAAACAAAAAGTAGAAATTTATAAGAATCTAATTTTTTGTTTAAGCTTATGTTATTTGGAATCTTATTGGATAGTTGAAAATGAAGACTAAGAGTGGTTTATATGAATGGATGTTTAGATATTAGGATGTAATGGAATTATTATTGGTGTTTTCTATTGTGCTAACATTGGTATTGTAGAATTTGAGAAAGGAAAGAAAAATATTGTTGAAGGTAATGGCAATAAATAAATTCCAAAGGGCTTTGGTAAGAGTTCATGAGTTATGGTTTTGTTTCGTGTAATTAGAGACATGTTTTAGAAAGGGTTTCTTGATTTTTTGCAAATTGTTTGAAAAAATCCGTGAATGAGAAATGTTATTACTATTTTTATCATTATGCATGAATAAATGTTAACTTGCAGCCTAGGAAATTGATGCATACCTAAAATATACCAAGAAGATTCACTAGATCAACCGTTGAAATAAAAATGTGAAAAAAAAAAAACAAAAATGAAGAAAAGAGTTTTAAAGAAAATCATTGAGGTAATTTTCAATCACTATGCATTACAGTATTTCATGCTACTTTCTATGGGTTTGTAGGAATGACTGAATGAAAATAATGTTTGATGAATCTCAAAGCCCTTCAATTCACTTATAGTGGATGAAATGATTTTGAAAGGAATTTAGACAATACATAAAGTAATTATAATTTAATTATAGGTTGTTATTTGTTTTTCATACTTGTAGATTCAATCTTGCATGCCATCCATTTGAAAATGCATCTATGCGTGGTTCCATACCGATTCAGGATAACATCAGGGGATATCTGTTCCAATTGGACCTGTACCCCCAATTTTATTCCAAAAAAACACTTTCCAAAACCCAGATCATAAATCTGGGTGATCTTGTAGATGGGTGCTGTCAACTTTTTGCGCCTATTGTCTTGTTTATGGTGAAAGAATAAGATGATTTAATCAACTTTTTAATAATTTTTAATTTGAAGAATTAATATATAAATTTTATGAGCTAAAAAGGTTGAGGGAGAATATTATATTCATGTCAAATTTTCTTAAGAGATTGTGGCTTGCAAGTGTTTGACAAAATGCCTCAATGGTTGTAGATTGCATGTTTGCAAAGTGTTTGTTAAAAGGCCTCAATGGTTGTAGATTTCATGCATGAAAAGTGTTTTTCAAAAGGCCTCAATGGTTGTAGTTTGTAGATTGCATGCTTGCAAAGTGTTTGTCAAAACTTCAATGGATGTAGTTTTTGTGCATACAAATTCTTAGAGTAAATATCCTACTTATTGTAGCTTTTATGCACCATAAAATTTATGAATAGATTATTTAATGGATGTAGCTTCCTATGTCTACAAGTTTTTGTATGAATGTGAAACTGAATTTAATAAGTTGTTGATGTTTGAATAGATAATAAGGTAGGTGTTACTTTTATTATCTAAAGCATTCATTTAAAAAAATGGTTGTTGTTGGGAACAATTTTACAGTGACAAATTCTGTAGGAATTTGTGCAAATGAGCATAATAAGTTTCGTATGAGCTACATGTATTCATGGGTGCATTCTTTTGCTTCAATGACTATAGAAAACAACTACTTGTGGCCAATTTATGCAGGTCCATTGTTTTACCTAACATGTTTTGAAGAATTATGTGCTTCTAAATTGGTAACATTTATTTCTCTTGCTGCAACATTCATTATACAATTCTCACTATTGAAGCATTAGCTTAATAATTGGGATTGGAAATTTTAATTAATGAATATGGAAATGTTGTTGGGTCAATATATTTCGTTATATTAAGGGAAATTTATCCCCGACTTCTTATGTTGTATTCTTACATTGAAATAGTATAAGGAACATAGTTACATGGTAGCTAAGTTAGTCATATTATGAGTAAAATAAAAAAATGAGTAATAGTATTGAATAATACCTTTACTTCTCTATACTATTGATGGTTGGTAAGGTGGCAGCTTACAGAAGTGAATACAATCCTTTATTGGGGGTGTCTGAAAGTGAAGAAGAAAGAAGTAGCCCTAGTATGCCTAGAGGCATGACACAGTCAATAGGTCAACATACTTATGGAAGTCCATGTTAATCTACTCCACCTCTACCTCATACACCTACGCCTCCACCTCCATCTCCACCTCCGCGATTTAGTATGGAAAATACTGTGAAAATGCCTATATTCAAGGGTCAGGGATTAGGGGATCTTGATTAGTTCTTGTTTGTCATAGAAGTTGTGTCGAAAGCATAGCAGGACAATGATGATGACATGAAAAATGTGCAACTAGTTACAATGCTACAAGATAGAGTGATTACCTAGTACATCAGATATAGTACGAATCATCTGAATTCTTTGTTAGTTGACATGAAGGATGCACTAAACTTAGAATTTAGGAATCCAAAGTCCCAAGCTCGGTGTGTAAATGAAATAAAGGACAGCAGAGAGAGGGTTAATGAGTCTACATGGGATATAGATCAATGACTGAAGTGTTTACTGAGCCAAGCTAAGCTTCAGATTTCGGATGAGCAACATAGGGACTGGTACATAGCTACACTATTACCTCACTTAAAATTTTCATTATCTCAGCAGAATATTGGGTCTCGGGCCAAAGCATTGGAGATAGTAATGAAGCTAGAAGCTTCACCGATCAAAGAAATGAATATAGGATTTTAACAGATCAAGTCGTAGTTAGCAAGCCTTCATATGGAATTGCAAGATATGAAGAACGGAAAGGACATTAAATCATAAACACATTTTGAAGTTTGGTGTGCAAAGCGCAACAATGAGGGTCATCCTAAAGATCAGTTCCCTGTATTTCAGGATTATATAGCTTTGGGTGGTCTCAACCCGCTGAAGCGAAAATCTTCTGTTGTATCAAGAACATGTGCAAGTGCCTGGTGTAGCATCTACCAAGTAACAGGACAACATTTGATGAATAATTTTTCCCTATTATAGAAGTTTGTACTATCTCCAAAGACACTTTTTAGTAACTTTTGTAAATGAGTTGGTCATGATGAAAGGAATTTTCGAAGCTATGAATTGATGATGGAAAAGACTTCGATGTATATGATGCAGGCTAAAAACCACACGTAGAACGATCAAGTCTCACTTGCAGTTCACAGAGGATTCCAAGGATGGGGAAGAGGATGAGGAGGAAGAGCTGTAAGAGGCCAGGGATTTTCTATAATTGTGGAGAGCTAGGACACTTTGTGCACGATTGCCATAATCCTACTCACCCTTCTTGTCATATTGTCAGAAATTTGATGTTGTTATGGAAGACTGTCTGATATTAGTAATGAATATGCAAGAGAAGAAGAACCAATAACTGATATAGAATATTCAGATGATGACATTTCAGCCATGAAAATATGATCCGAGTATCATTAGAGTCACGCGAAGTGATATAGCCACTAGTGATGACAAGGTTGAAGGAAAACAACCATGATCAGATATATGATTTCGAAGAGATGGTGAGAAGAGTGTTGGGTTTGATTTACATGAAGAAAAAGAGACATTCATAGAGGTAATACATTTTTTTATTGATCCAGGTGCTTCTATGTCTAAGAATCATATGCCAGTAGTCCCACAAAAGGAAAATCCTCAACAACTTATTGTGACATAGGATTCATATCCCATGGTGTTAAAATCGTTTCTGCAAACCTGCCTGAAGTTATTACAAGATTTGAAGGTAGTTGAAGTACTATAAGAGCTAATAGATAATTGCGCCAACAAGGATAAGCCATTACCAGAACAATGCATAGTTAATAAGGTGAACTGAAGCAAGAAGAGAACTGGTAGGGAGATGTGGTTACCAATGCAGATTGGTGATTTCGAAATGGACTAGGTAATCCTAGACTTGGGATCTGATGCTAACGTACTAAAAAAGAAAACTTGGGAGCGTCTGGGGAACCCTAAGTTATAGGGGTCATCGATTTAGTAGTGCATGGCGAACCAAAAAAATATAATTCCAATGGGTCGCTTACATGGATTAGCTGTAAATATTGAAGGTGCAAGTGAAGTGGAAGATTTTGAAGTGATTGAGATAGTAGATGACAATAATCCATACCCAAAATTTCTCAGGATTGAGTGGGCCTTCGACATTAAAGTAATCATTAATCTAAAGCGAAGCATGGTATTTGAAAATAATGAACCTCAAGTGATCATTCGGTTGCATCCAGCAAACGGTACGGGATACACACAATTAATCCATGATTATTATGGAGATGAAGACATTAAGCACATGTTTAAGCTAATTGTATGGAATTGAGATTGGATTAATCCCATTGTGGATAGAAGGATCAACTGGGAGAAGGATAGTTCCTGCCAATCAGATTTAGATGAAGAGTTAGAAAACTGGCAGAATCAGTTGCATGAGGTCACTACATTCTGATGTAATTAGATTACAAAGTCACTACACTATATATCTATTGAGGTATGTAGGTTTCCTTATTACAATGGCTTAGATTATTTTGATATGTTTCTTGGCCATTTTGAAATAGACGTACCAGAGGAGCATCATTTCTATGCCTTATATCTAGCATTGAGAGCTATGCCTACAAGATGGTGGGGTATGCACAAGGATAATTTTGCCGACTGGAATGAATATTATAGAATGATGTGATTAAAATTTGGGTACGGAAACACCTGACTCACTGAAAAATACATAGGAAAGGATGATCCACATGAACATCTAGCTTGATGGACTAAGGCATGGGGTAAGGTACCTCAAAAAGAGTGGGTGCATATATTTATTCATACCTTGGATGTTATCCCAAGGAAGTGGTATTTAGAGATGAAGCTATGACACAGGACTACTGAGTGGGATGAAATGAGGGAGATTTACTTGCCAACATTTAGTTTTGAGGACAAGTTTGAACCCATTGATGAAGTGCTTCGAGATATTAAAGAAAAAATATTCCGAACACTCGTAGAACCTATCACTTGGATACAACCTATTTGGGGTATGCAACTATGACATGCTTTGGAAAGTTACAATGTTACTACAGAAGAAGGTAATGAGGATCCACAAAATATTAATATCCCTGAGTCAGAGGGACTGCACGAAGTTACTAGACCTGATGTCGAGATCCCTGATATATCATAACCAGTGTGCACAAAACAAGGCTTGATGGTAGACCCTATTAAGATTGTTGTAATTATCAATTTAGAGTCCCCTAAGAATGTAAAGAAGTTATGTGTGACATTGGGTGATATTGGGTACTAAAGTAAGTTCATTAAGCCTTACACGTAGATCATTATGCCCATGGAGAAGTTGTTAAAGGAGGATACTACGCTCTACTCAGATGACAATTATTAGAAGAGATTTGATATTCTAAAGGAAAAGATGCATATGACACTAATCATAGTATTCCCAGATTGGAAGAAGAAATTTCATGTCCATGTGGATGCGTATTGTATAGTGTTTGGAGTTGTCTTAACTCAACCAGTGACAAGAGATATCGATCACTCGATTTCCTTCACCAATCGATAACTATCTAACGAAGAGAAGAACTATTCCACCATAGAGAGAGAAGGATTGGCCATGGTTTATGCACTAGAAAAATTCAGGCACTATCTATTAGGTGCACACTTTAAAATGTACACAGACCATTCTACTTTGAAGTACGTAGTCAATAAGCCTGTGTTGAGGTGGAAAAATTGTAGATGGTTTCTTATTTTCCAAGAGTATGATTTTGAGGTGATAGTTAAGCCCATGAGATTGAATGCTAGAGTTGATCACCTCTCTCAGATTGAGAATGGTGAAAAGCCCACTAATATTGTTGAAGAGTTACCCAATGCACAATTCTTTGCTGCTAGAGTTGCAAATGATAATTTTGTAGACATTATTGGTTTTTTATCTACAAACGTAGCTTCTAAAGGTTATACGACACAAAAAAAGAAGTAATTAACTGTCTGGTTTGCATATTTTTCCATGATTGCAAGACACTTATATAGGATGGGATCAGATGAAGTTCTACATCGATATGTTCCTAAGTATGATAGACACAGTATTCGAGTTGAAGCACATATTGTTGTTCTTGGAGAACACTACGAGGGAAAGGCAATTATACAAAAGATTACATGACAATGATTATGGTGGACTATGGTACGTAAAGATTGTAAGGTGTACTATAATGTGTGTGATGTGTGTCAAAGCTTTGAGAGGCCATCGCATAGGGATGAACTTCTGGTAAATCCAAAAGTCAAAATACAAGCATTTGATAAATCAGAAATTGATTTTATTGGACCTATTCAGCCACCAGGGAAGAAGAAGGGAGAACATTATATTATCACTGCAACATAGTACTTAAATGGGTCGGTCGAGGCACAACCTGTGAAGGATTGTTGTGCAACAACTGCTGCGAAGTTTATCTTCGAATTTATTCTGTCAAGGTTTGGATGCTTGAAGATTTTGATGAGCGACAAAGATTCACATTTCCTGAATGAGACAATTGTGGCTTTAATAGAAGAGTTGCATATGTACCATCAGAGAAGTACACTATATCATCCCCAAGCAAATGGAATTGTTGAATATTTGAACAAGATCTTGGAGAATTCACTAACAAAGTTTTCCAATGTTAATAGGAATGATTAGGATGTTCACATATCAGCGGTTCTATGGGCATATAGGAAAACATGTAAGAAATTGACTAGGAAAACACCATTTCAGCCAGTTTATGGACAAGAAGTAGTGATGCCAATGGAATATATAGTTCCCAACCTCTCAATCACAGCAATACCGAGATGGTAGATCATGATGTAATGGAGGAACACCTAGCACAACTTCTTGTGTTAGATGAAAGCTACTTTTTGGATGTCTTTCATTAATATTTGTGGAAAGCTAGACAAAAGGTGTGGCATAATCGTCACATTAAGCAACATACTTTCATGAATGAATATTCAGTCCTGATGTATGACAACAATTTTACTAAATTTCCAGGGAATTTTCAGTTGCATTGGATAGGATCGTATGTGATTAAGGATATTTCAAATGGTCGTGCAGTTCAGCTCACAAAGCTGAATGGTGAGTGTTCCTAGTAGGATTAATGTGACAAGATTGAAAGTCTATAGTGTTGATCCTACCGTTGTGCAATGACTACATGACAGCAGGACTATAAACTACTGTACCAAGGAAAAATTATATCGAAGAAAGACGGTTACGTGATGTTTAGGAAGATGCGTAGGTGGAATTTGACACTAGGTAGTTTCACCATCAAGAGGAATCCCATGCAGCCTACCTAGAAAATGACCGTTCGAACAGCTACAGTTGATTTGACAACTATTTTTCTGTTAAAGGAGGGGGGAAATGCATTTAAGGATCATATATATGAAAATATGTAGCCAAAAACAAATCAATGAGGGAGATATTTAGGGAATCAAGTGGTTTGAATTTGGAAAAGGATATAAATATGGCACCCCACTCCACATTCAGACATGTTGCTTTCAAAGATATTATTTTGTGGTTTTGGCCTATGTCTGACCTGAGAGAATTCTTATATGTCTAAGTGGAATTGGGCAGACTTGGAGACTGAATCCATGTAGAGATGACTTGGATATATCATGACTTCCACTTTTCCTACCCATACTATGGCGCCAAGATGCCCTAGAAAGTAGCCTACTACCTCAACAGCAGTAGCTAAGAAGAAGAAAAAGCCGCAACAGACCCCAGTTCAACAATCACCGCCAAAAGTTCCAACCGAGCAAATAAAAAAGGGAAAAATAGATAAAATTAAGAATCCAATGGAACCATAGGACTTGGATGCAGGGGAATTAGTTGGCAACCTTGAATAAATCGACGTCAAAGAAGTATAACCTGTTTCCAGGTTGCCTCCATATTTTCCACCATGGAAGCAAACATGCAAGGTCATGAAGGATCTAGATGATATTAAATATACGGTTTTCACTCCACTATTACTTAAAGACATACCTATTGAGGGTGAATTATTGGCCTAGGTACCATACTTGAAAATGGAATATTGGGATTTAGATGATCACATTAAATATCCAAATTTTGAGCCTAGACGATACCTAAGGTTCATATACTATGAAGAAGCAGGCATCACACGAGTTGAACAAATGAAGTGGGCTACTCCAATTTAGCATGCAGGGTTGTTGAACATGCTTGATGTTTTGCATGTCAAGTGTAGCAATATAAATACTATTTCTGTACACCAATTAATGGCTTTGGTGCATGATGAGTGTCTTTGGCTTGGGACACCCATCCCTATTGATGAGATGCTGATCAAATGGATTATCATGCTACCTTTTCAGGGTGTGAATCTAGGTAATGATTTTGTATCCAAGTCACATAAGAAGAATGTACCCAATAAAATGAAGAGTGACTTTGGATTGATCAAGAAGCCATGGGGCTTCCCCTTAGCTCTATCAATGATGAGGTTTTATGGTTTTCCACCGCTATTTTGGTCGGGAATATTATGAGAAAGTGTCGCACAAATGAAGTGCTGACCTGTGCTATCTGCTTGGCTGCATAATGCAATGAGGGGGTCTAGTTGAACTTGGGAGTGTACCTCTGTCGATAATTCCTACATGATTTCCACGAGCCACAGGAAACCGGAAGAAGAAAACAAGGAATACACAGTTCTTGATGAAATCACTGACAAGGTAAAGGTGCCTGAAGATGATAATAATCAACAACCACAACAGCAGCAACCACCGAAACAGCAGCAGGCACCCCAAACACCTGAAAGCGGTGTTAGAAGATCTACCAGGATATGTAGACCCCCTGAACGATACTCTCCTTCATTATATTATTTATTGTTGACTGATTCTGGTGAACCCGAATGTTATGAAGAAGCAATGCAGGTTGAAAGCAGTAAGAAGTGGGAGGTAGCCATGGAAGAAGAGATGGAATCCTTAATGCATAACCAGACTTGGGATTTACTAAGGTTTCCTGCAAGAAAAACTACATTGAAGAATAAATGGGTTTACAGGTTAAAGGAAGAAGATGGAGGAAAACACAGGTACAAAGCTAGACTTGTGGTGAAGGGGTTTGCACAAAAAAAGGTATTTTTTGATGAAATATTTTTTCTTGTTGTTTGAATGATTTCAATCAGAACTATTCTATGTCTAGTAGCAGCTGAAGATTTGCATCTGGAGCAGTTAGATGTAAAGACAACCTTTCTCCATGGGGATTTGGAGGAAGAGATATATATGTAATAGCTACAAGGATATGAGGTAAAAGGGAAGGAGAAACTAGTGTGCAGGTTGAAGAAGAGATTGTATGGCTTAAAAGAGGCTCCAAGGCAGTGGTATCTAAAATTTGACAAGTTTATGTCTGAACAAGGTTATACTAGATGTCAATTTGATCATTGTGTTTATCTGAAAAGGAAAAATGATGGCAACTATATTATATTGTTATTGTATGTAGATGACATGCTTGTTGCAGGATCCAACATGCAGGAAATAAAGGTGCTCAAAAGAAAATTGGCAAATTCATTTGCAATGAAGGATTTGGGAGCTACAAAACAAATCCTTGGTATGAGAATAACTAGAGACAGGAAAAATCGTAAATTAACATTGTCTCAGAATGAGTACATACAAAAGGTGTTGAAAAGATTAACATGCACAATGCAACACCAGTTAGTACACCTTTTGCTATCCATTTCAAACTTAGCAAGGAAATGTGCCCAAAGACCCAAGAAGACATGGATTATATGTCTAAAGTTCCATATGCATCAGCATTGGAAAAGCTAATGTATGCAATGGTCTGCACAAGGCCTGATATTGCACATGTAGTGGGAGTTGTAAGCAGGTACTTGAACAATCCAGGAAAGGAACATTGGATGGCAGTGAAATGGATTCTCAGATATTTGAAAGGTACCACAAATCAAGCATTATGCTTTGGTGGTTCAAACATTTCTCTACAGGGATATGTTGATGCATATGGCAGGTGACAGAGATAACATGAGGAGCACTACAGGATATGTATTTACTTTAGGTGGAATAGCTATTAGTTGAGTCTGAAAAATCCAAAGTGTTGTTGCACTTTCAAGAATAGAAGCAGAGTATGTTGCTGCTACAAAGGCTAGTAAAGAAATGATTTGGTTACAAAAGTTTATGGGTGAATTGGGTAAGGAACATGATATGGGCACGTTATATAGTGATAGCCAAGTGCCATTCATCTTGCAAAGAACTCAGCATTTCATTCCAGGACTAAACACATACAACTCAAGTACCATTTCATACGATCAGTGTTGGAAGATGGAGAGTTGAAGTTGGAAAAGATACACACTAGCCAAAATCCTGTATATATGCTAACAAAAGTTCTAACAAGGGAGAAACTAAGAATATGCTCAGTTTCAATCGGTCTTCAAGGATGACGATGAAGATGAGAAATAGCCAGGTCCAAAGAGGAGTCATTGCCCAGCAAATGAAGCAGCGGTGGAGTTGCTACAATCATTCTCCAAGTGGGAGATTGTTGAGTATGGAGCATGATTGTTTAGAGGTCTTTGTTTCAGCCGGATGTATACCCCAGGAAGTTTGTACACCCCTCCGTG